>JAFBJS010002422.1:360686-478854 GCA_016785265.1 Paraplagusia blochii
TTCTGCTCATCGAATACTACAAAACTGGTGAAGAAATCTCAACAATGGCTGTACGTTTTTAGGAGGGTGAGGAAACTTGGATGCTGTCAATGTGTTACCTGTGAACGGTGGGAAGGATTGAAAACAGAGTTCAAGGGTGCTGGTGTCCACTGTCCTGCTTGACCTCAGCGTTACTTTTTGTATACAGTTTAAGTCATTTGTTCCCATGAATATGATTCTGCCCCCCCCCCCCCCCCTTCCCCCCCCCCCCCCCCCCACCCCACCCACCCCCTTTCTACTGTACAGAATGTTGTGCCAGCATTACGGTTAGTGAAAAGGACCTGGGGTTTGATTGGCCCCACATGACCGCCGACATTCTCAAACCCTGGACAGCCTTTGTCTTTTCAATGTCTCAATTTGACCTCGACTGTGTTCGCTTGTCAATAAAATTTATGACTCGCTACTGTTGTGTGGCTGGTCATAATTTGAAATAAGCATGACTTCTTCTGGCGTTATTTAGCGGTCAAAATGCCACCTACTTTTTCCCATGACCTTAGCAAGTAGAGCAACAATTCCTTCTGTTCATGTTCTCACCAAAGACCTCATCTGGACTGTTGCAGTGGTCTGATACGTACTGTACTTCTCACTCAAGTATTTGATTTCCTGATGTATTGAATATGAGCGCCATTTTTTTGTCACCTTGAGAAAAAGAGATTAAAAAGATTTTTTCAGCCCAGTTGTTATATACAATTATACAAACCCAAGCCCACCTCTGCCACTTGCATGACTGTACTGAATGTATGTGGTTTGTATACTGTTCATAGGCTGTACTGTAACAGTGAATGACTGCAAGGAGCCGTAGAAAATGGAAAAACTACTGGACATGTCAGTAAATAGAAGGATCTCCGGAGAATTACTGTTTCTTTACTTTTCCTTTGCCAACAGAAACTGTTCTTCTGTAGTTAAAACAAAGCTACGATTGCCAACAGTGTCTTGATGGTCTGCTTGATTGACAACATTAAATGTGGGTTTTTGGTTTATTCTTGAAAATTATAATAACATTAAAAACCTTGGTTGTTGACGGTGAAGGTTATTCTATGTAAACTATAGTTTACAGTGAGTTCTATATAAGGCCATCATACTGGTCGCTCTTTCTCTTCGCAAACTTTGTGTCTAAGCAACAATCAACACTGAGGCACAAAGAACTTTTAGTAGTGCAAAGCATGTGGATGATTTATGGCTGCAGCCATAAATGTGTGTGTATGTGTGCGTGCGTGTGTGTGTGTGGAAGGTATTTCAATGGTGGATATTGTGAGTCACGGAGTGCCCTGGGACCTTTCCTGTACAGGTAGTGGGGCTTAGCAGCTGCTGAAGTGGCTGTCTGGGACCTGGGCTCCATGGAAAATGTGGGTTTGTGGTTCATTCAAAAGGAAAACTGTGTCAACAAAGGTGCCTTTGGTTTCACAGCAGACAAGTTGGTTCATTTTTTTTTTATTTAAAAGAGTGCCATCATGTAAAAAAAAAATACAACTGAAGAGCCACTGATTAAGACCATTTAAATGTTTGTCCTGCATTTGTACTGTGTAACATCTATTAAAAGTGCACTATTAAATATGAATGACAATTGAGGTCACACTTCTCACTGACGTTAAGGTTAAGTTTTAACATGTGTAAAAACATTTCCTGAATGTTAATTTTATTTTGCTTCCTATTAAAAGGCCCTTATGGTGTTTTTATTAGCTACATCAATGACTCTGCTCATGTATAATTGGATGGCTGAATAAGTTGACCTGAAATCATGAAATTAATACAAGACCACATGGACATCAGCCACTGCAGAGCAGCAGCACAGGAATAAGGTTCCACTGGGGGAAAAATGCAAAGTTGTTTGGAGTCAGTGAATCATTGGAAAATGGTTTGTACACAGCTCCATAGAAGAACTAACCTTATTAGAACAAAAATAATTGAAACGTCCATCTAAATAAACACACAAGAAATGGATTAGAGTAGCGGTGGATTTGATGTAGCTGTGAGCCTGGAAACAAGAGTCTCAGCTTGAACCTGGTCTTTCTGTGTAGTTTCCAGTTCTACTCTGTTAAACAGGTGAGGTTCTGATTATTGACCCTATTTGAGTTCATGTTTGTTGTATTTGCTTGAAAGTTAGAAGAGAGCTAACTGAATAACCCTTTGTCCCAGTGTAACTGACAAGTCCAGGAAATGGAAGGTTGTAATGAAGTACTAACGACAAAATATTAGAGTAAACATAAATCCTAAAGCAGCGGACACCTCTTTTGTTTGTGTTTGTTGAATGTATGAGGGTCAGTGATGAAACTGAATGGTCCAGTCGTACAAGTTGTCCAATATAAATGACTAACTGTACAATTAGTGTTGGTCTGCGTTCTGTATTTTCTGTTTTTCCTGGAAAACAAGGTGAAAAGAAAGAGATGGAGAGGTTTCACCTGGTTGAATAAATACCCACGTGTCATTTCCTGTACTTCATGGCACCGTTGTGCACATGGATCAGGCTCAGAAAACTTTCTTTAAGGGTGTTTTCTTGAAGATCTCTTTCTGATCTTAAAGGCTCACTTCAGTACGAGGCACCAACTTCAGTGCAAATGTAATAACAACACCAGGTTTGAACATTCGTGGTCAGAGCAAGGAAGCTGCTGGTGTTTGCCCATGACCAGGGCAAATATTTGACATGTTGGTCTACTTTCAGCTTTTTTGGACTTGATGTCAAATTAAAGACTTGGGTCAGAGTGAAGTATTCACATGGGATAATGAGAACTTGTAAAGTTGACTGTGAGCCAATGTTCTGTCAGATGGTCAAAAAAAAGCTTCTGCCTCCTGGAAAATAAAACTTTATTCATCAGGATTATTCATGCTTTCAAAACACAACAGATCTGTCAAACAATAGTAAACAAACAAGCTTTAATGTATCTGACATAATCACTGTATTTTTGGACGTAGCAGTTATTTGTACTTATTTTTTACCCCAAAATCCAAAACAATAATGATGTGGTTTTTATTTCTGTTGGCCACCATGAGTGGCACAAAAATCTATGTATTTACACTGCTACTTGTAATAATTACATTACCTCTTAATGTTCTCTTCACCTAAGTGGTCTAATGGTTTTGTCGAAATGGCCCAGAACTTTGTGCATACAAACAAGCACCCAAAAAAGCACTTGAGACCCAAAACAGATGGCTGTTTTGAGGGAGCTGTAGCCTAAGAGTGCAGATTCAGCATCTAGAAAACATTTAGCTTCTTGTTTAACAATCATAGAAACATGTTAAAGGGGGAGCATCAGTCATCATGGTCAGTCATCAGCGTTTCATTAAGCAACTTGACATAATGTTTTAAGTAAACTTTTCACCTCCAAACCAAGAGGCCTCTTCAGTACTTACTGGTATTGGGGAGTACGGTAATAAAGAAAGTTTAGTTTAACACGTATAACACGTGTTGGGGTAAGGTCTGTCACATTTCCTGCAGAGTACTGAACAATTCTTAATCCAAGATAAATCGAGGACTTGGACACAAAGATTTCAGAAATTCTTGCTGAATGTGACCCATTTAGTGAAAACTAAACAACCCAGGCTCAGAATATCAGGACACCAAATAGGGCTTCCTTGTTGGGGCAATGGTGGCCTAGTGGTTAAGGAGCTGGTCTGGAGTCCAGAAGGTTCTATACCACGTCCAAACCACCAACTTACCACTGAGGTTCACTGAGCATGGCACTGTCCCCACTCACTGCTCCCTGGAACTCAAAGGTGCCCACTGTTCACTTTGGTGATGGGTTAAATGCAGAGGTTACATCTCGTTGTGTGCAGTGGTGTGGGTCACAACGTCACAATGACAAGAAGTTTGCTTTCCTCTTTTTCTTTGTTCCATGTAGTTCCGACCTCTGTGGCCACCATGACTATTAAACCATGATTATAAACTACATCATAATGTTAAGGACTGCACTTGTGGTTAATCGTGCCCACAAGTGGCTCTGGTTAGTCATGATTAGTCACAACATCTGAGACAGAAGAACAGGACCAAGGGTGTGGGCCTACATCTGAGGGACTTCCCACCAAATACATGGTGTGTAGTTTTGTGTTGAAGTATATACGCAAGTAGGGCAGTAGGTTGTTGTGCTAATGCTGTCTCCCATTGGTCAGCCTGAACCATGAGATACCTGTCACCATCTATATGTCAAATTAGTATTATTGTGATATCAGTCTGGAAAACAGGAATTAACATAAATAAAACAATCGCAGAGTATTTGTGTCCAACAGGTGAATATTATTTTTGCAATGTCAAGTTTATCAAATTCACCTTGTTTTTATTCATGAAAAAAAAAATGAATTAAAGCAAACTTGACATTTTTCATCCAATCATACATGGAATCCAGCCAAAAGGTTTTCACAGTGGGGAGATTTCTTTTTTCTCTGATGTAAACACCACCTGCAGATGTTTCATTCAGAGAATTATTTTGTTGTTATTCATATGAATCAGTAGTTTCTATTGTTTTTAATCCACACTGGTTTAATTTTAGAGAATCGTGAAAAGAGGTCATTGAGTTTGATGAACAGAAAGAAAAACAGAGAAACTTTGTTCTGTATTTGATGAGTCCGTGTTAAAAGTTGGTATTTTGAAAAGCTGCATCCGGAAAAATTTGGCAAATATGAAGAAGTCCATTCAGACTATAATCGTCACCAACTGCCAGCCAGCGATTTGGTAATGGGTTCCAATTAATAGCCCAAGAGCATTTGAAGTAACAGTAGCTGAAGACGTGCTCTGTCATGTAAAGGTCTTCATCCAACAACTGAATGTGTCTTTCATTAGAACAATGTCAGGTCTCAGTTTGAACAGATTCCAGAGTGTTCTTAACATATTCTATGCCTTTGAGCCATATTTGTACCATCAAATATTAATCCAACTACCAGTGTGATTATTGAAGTTTCAACATCAGGTTAGTGGTCCAACTTATGTCAAAAAAAGATTATGATGCACTTGATCAAACCCTACCCTCTGAATTTTCACATTAAAACCTTTATCAAGGGACAGCAATAGTAAAAGAAATAATAAAAAAAAAACTCTACATTGTACCATTAGTAGTAAATATTGTGTTAGTTTACTGGTGGGGTCCTTCCTCTACCGCAGTAGTGGGAAATGTTACGCCCATGTTAGTGGAGGATTCATTTTGTTTTATGGGAAACTTATTTTGGAGGTCTTCTCCATTTTGGACACTAGGGGTGCTGTAGGTTTTCAGCAGTTTTCTCGTTATATCTTATATGCCTGATTAATGGTCCCTCGTTACCATTTCTTACAGACTACTCTGTCCTCCATCTCTGGTTTTATGGTAATCTTACAAGAAACAAGTATAAGGAATTTCTGTGTGTGCACACGTTACTAAATGTGTGAAGTATGATGAAGTTACGGAATTATTTCTGAGATTATCCGAATGCTAATATAGAAGCTAATGCTAAAGGTTGGTGGCTAACATGTTCCGGTTGTCTTTGATTATTGGTCTCTCGTTACCATTTCTTACAGTCTTTGAATTATTATAACTGTCAATGGGTTTATTGCCAAGCAAAACCTGTTACACAAACACACAAACATTGACTCGTGGGCTGGACAAAGAATGCTGGGTTGGTAATTCAAGTAAAATAGCGCAAGTATTATCCTAAATTTTCAAAGAGCATTTTGCACATTTAATGCTAGGTGCCATCTAGTGGCACTAAAGGAAACTTTAGGTCAGTGAAAGTGCATTAAACGGAAGGATTATCGCCTTTTCATACCTGTTACCTGTGTTCGGCGGGCAAGATTATGAAGCTATACAGGTCATATATCACAGACAAACAAGTATAAAGACGTTACTCTCTGAAGACACTGAAACACCTAACCCTTGTCAGGTTTTTCAGGCTCAAGACCAAATCCTATATTTCCTGTCTTATATTAATCTTGTGACTTTAATCGCTGTGTTCAGGATGTTCAAAGGTAGCTTTACAAATTTAGTTCTTGCCTGTTTTGCTGGTCAGTCGACGGAGATTTATGCTGATGTGGCATAAAATCGTTCCAGATTGTCAGAGACAATCTATATAACACAGCAAGAAAGTTATATCTACACTTATATTTCAGCCATAACTGTGAGTGAGCACAATATTCAGTTTCCTTCAGCACTCGGGGGAAAAATTAAACATCGGCAGCCTAAGCTCCTTTGACCAGTTAGTTATTAATTTTGTCTGTCCACTGATTTATTCCTGGATGGGACGAGCCAGGATTGAACAGGAAACTAAATCCAGTCCAGGCAATTTTTCTTTGAACGGCTGCGCCAACCAGTCAGACTAGACCACAAGATTTGATCCAGCCGTCACCAGCCCACGGACGGATATTTCAAGTACTTAATTAATCAACCACTACAGCTTTGCACATACATCATGGAGACAGTTGGATGGAGTATATCATTGTATGGGAGTCCTCTGTTGACACCACATGCCGGCACTGATTACAGTCTTTTATTTATTGACAAGTTTTGCGCTCTGGTGGCACAGTCTTCATAGACTGTGTTGTGTTTGATGCTCTCTTCTGATTTGTTTGTGGGTCTTAACCCCGGCTCCTATTCGTGCTCCTCTGTCCACCCCTCTGTCTATTCCTAGCTCCTACTAGTATGTGGAGATGCTTGATTACCTTAATAAGCTTGGACTCTTTTGTCCTTTGTCCGGTGGGTCCCCACTCCCGTGCTTTCCTTCCTACAGCCGGCCACTAACCTCCGTTAGGCTACCACGACCATAAACCAAGATACCTTAAAAGCCAATGGTGAGTGAGTACATTTATACGAGCCACGACTAAGAGGATGGAATGTTTTATAGAGGTTCTGTCTTTTTTTTTTATTGGAGGCACCAACACATGCAAGTATTAACGTAATCCCATGATCTAACGAAAACCATTACCGTCTTGTCAGGGGGAGGTCTTTCCTTCCTCAACTTCACCTAACAGCATCAGAACTGCCTGATCTTGTGCAAGGGGAAACCTCAATCCTCTGCCTGCGTCATCTCTCAAAAGGAGGTTTTAAGGTAATTAGGAAAGAATGTTGGTCATCTCCCGTTCCGCTCTGCAGCCTCTCTGTGCTATTGGCTCACTGCTGATTTTGCCTCACTGGGCAAAGTTGCCTGATGTTGAAGGGGGAAAAAAGAAAGCACTGTGGTTTTAAACAAGAAATGAAAATGTCATGATTCCTGGCAGTGATCCCTGAAGTGTGGGTATGGTACCCATATCATGTATGGGGTAACACTGAGGTGAGCCTTGTAATCGCCCTGTTACCCCAACCAAATGTCTAGGGAACAAGTCATGTGATCAAATTGAGGACTTATTAAAGCTTCCTATTTTGCTTCAACACTAATTCCCAGTCACCTCAACACAGTAAAAGACATATACTACAAACATGGACTGTCCAACTCAAACAGTACGATTTATGGCCAGATGGAGGCGTCCAAGAACCTATGCGTGTACACCAAACATTTCGACAGCACGCAATCACATCTTGACTCAGAAGCCTTAGGCAAAATTTGACACATTAAACGAGAGTAAAATTAAAACAGGCCAAGAATAAACTGGATTGCTGGAAGACAAGGGTGAAGGTCCGGGGAAGGATAAAGACATGAAGGAATATTTCCCAGCAGTTAATTTGGCTGCAAACTAAAAGAAATCGAGACGAGAACCCCAGGCCAGTTTGACATCATGTCGAAGGATATGCCAAAAATATGTTCCTTTATTATTTCTGCCTCACCCCTTTAAAAAAAATCAATGGTGGAAATTAATGACGGTGAGAAAATTTAACTTCAGTTGATGTGATCTTATGGCACAGCCAAAAGGACTGCTGTCTCATTATACAGGTGAAAGGATATCTCGTCATTGAGATGAGAAGGAAGGAAAGAAACTGGGGAAAAAATAAGGAAAGGAAAAACAAGCAAAGTAAAAAAAAAAAAAAATCATGAAAAAAGAAAGGAATGGATAAAATAAAACAAAGAATGCAAAGTCTAGGGGGAGGAGAAACGAACACAGGAATGAAAGGAAATAACAATAGGGGGAAAAGAGAGAATAAACAAGACAAAGGGGAGAAGGGAGAGAAACGACAGAAAGGGGAAGAAGAAAAGAAAGAGACAAAAATAGGTGAAAAAGTAAAAAAGGGAGATACAAAGTAGGAAAGGAAGAAATTAACAAACAAGGAAAGAGAGATGGAAAGGAAGAAAGTCCTTCTTTCTAACACTGCGGCTCAAACTTCCACAGCAGATGGAAAAAGTGAGCGACTAAAGAGCAAACAGTGGAAAATTTCCTGCTATGGTTTGAACATTTCTAATTGAAGCAGACAGTTCCTGACTGCACAGACAAGGATTCCATTTTCTCCACATATTTCACAGCAGACATGGCCGACTCCGCAGCCACAGATAAATAAATCAATAACAACCTGTTGGTGCAACACCACCACCCAGTTTGAGGTTTCCCAGCCATGCAGTTTAACGGAAAGCAGATTTAGAAGTACAAGTACTTTGTCTCCTAGAAAGAGCACTTGTTTACTATAACTATGTCAGCCACTAGGGTGTGGTACCAGATGACCTGACAACAACCTTACTACTGGGCACAGAGTGGTGTTACCTGGGGTATATTATGTGTCTGCAAAATCCATTTACAGATTGATATGTTTAGGGGTTTTCATGTTTTGTTTTCAGAAGGTTTCCGCCCCGCCTGCTCTGCATACACAAATTCTGGGCCTGTTCACTGATCTTCTCACAACTGCTAAATCGTAAAATCACAAAATCACACAGTGTGGACTGGCCTACAGGGAATTCTTTAAGAGTATCAAAAAGAAATGAACCCAAAGTTTCAAAGCAGCAACATTTAATGTATTAGAAAAATCCCACAATGCACCACCAGATAAATACAGTGAGTCCTTGGCTCGGCAGCTACCATAAGGTCCCTGGTTCCATTATTCCACTGTAGGACCTTTAAGGTTGAACAACAAACTGGGTCTGGGCTGCATTCACTTCCTTTTTTGTTGTTCTTTGGGGAAAATTATGCCCTTTGTAATGACTGCCAGGTGTAAGACTGTACTTGTTGTTGATCTTTTATTAAATTAAATTAAGATTAAATTCCTTTTTTGTCATTGTGACTCACTCCACAGCACACAATGAAATTTGGCCTCTGCATTTAATCCATCATCAAAGTGAACAGTGGGCAGCTAATGAGCACCCGGGGAGCAGTGAGTGGGGACGGTGCCATCCTCAGTGGACCTCAGTGGTAATTTGGCAGTAGGGGGATTCGAACCGGGAGCCTTGCAGACCCAAGTCCGCTCCCTTAACCAATAGGCCAGCACTGCTCCCACTAGGCCACTTATGTTCTTATGATATTGCTTTGGATATGCAGGTGTGTGAGCTCGTGTATTTCGACATATGAACATCAGTGTATTTCACACCATAGGAAGGGGACCCCAACATGCACTCATGGCACTATTCAACATCCATATTCACTTAGTATGAATCCTGGGCATCTTTTAGTTGAACACCGCTACTCACAGGAGGATTTTCTGTTTTTGCGTTTTAAAAAACCCCCATCAAATTCTTGCCTTAAAAAAGGGGGTTAAAAGGCATAAGGGAGGCTCTGTAAGGACTTGGTGCTGCATTCCATACATTAGTTTTACTAGGAAACATTTTCTGGGTAAAACCTGTTGGTGCTTTGCTTCTGTACTGTAACATCGCACTGAACATCTGGTTTGAAAACTCTATTTTGAAAGCAGACGAAAGAACCTCATGCTGACTGCGGTCATTCCTGCCTGAGCTCACTCTTAGTTAAACTTCATTTTCCTTTTCAACTTTCCATCTCTCAGTGCGAGGCCTGTCATAATGCACAGATTTATTTGGAGTCTAAATCTGATAAACTGTGAATGAGCCCAAAAATCACACTGGCTTAAGAAGAAATGTCTAATTCCAGCTCCTCGATCTGTTAGCCAACTATACAATTCCTTGAAAAGGTCCTGTCTGGCATATAAATTATATTACCATATTATCAGTGTCTCGAAGTTACATAACATAAAGCACCTCTGCTTGGGTTTACATTGGACTGATCTAGCTTCTTATGTAAGACTTTTTCCACCATTGCCGATCATTAGCCTAGCCCATAATGCATACAATGCTAACTGACAACACACTGCTTTCCCACATGGAACCATTACAGATGCTTCCGATTAGATCAGAACCACTTCACAGGCTAAGCTAAGCTAAGCTCATGTGGCAGAACAACAGGGGTTTATTTCCACTGTGTAAACAGTTTTCAATTAATGTTGGAATAGCAGAAGCTTTTAACTATTGTTTATAATACTAGAGGATGGTTTGTTGCTTTTATGGCTCAAAGTTAACCCAAGCTCTTGGCAGTGCCACCACCCACACCAAAGCAGCTAAATGGAACCCGGCCCACATTCATTAGCAAAGTATCGGTTCTCAGCACAGCAGAGGAGCAATGTGTGGTTCTGGATATTTTCTTGAAGTTTGATGATTACATTTAAATACATTTTCTTCTCAACCCCTGACAGTCTGTTAAACAGTGAAGTGGCCGACCAATTGTGGCCCACCAAGTCAGGTTGTACGTATATATCCTTCCATTTTCATTCGCTTATCCGTTAATGGTTCGTGGGGCAATTCACATTGCACTGCACTGGACCTTCCTGCAGGTGGTGAGCTCTCTGGAAGTCAACTGCTCTTACTGGGATTCGAACTTGCCCAAGAGGTGAAGGCGAAGGACGTGGGACCAAGCCTTGTTATTATTATTCCTCTCACCGGTGCCCCCTGCTGCATCAGCCATGCCACTCTCTGCTCTCCCTGCCTCAGCTGAGCGCTCACCTGTGCCCCATCCTCGCAACAAATTTGATCCTGACTGGTTTATCTGTTTAAAAACCCCTGATACTTCAGACCGGTGTTATAAGGTGTATCAAAGACTGAAGCATTAGCTAAAACATTGAACCAACAGCACAAAACAGATGATATAGTCTTTCTAAATGTTTATTTTATTTAACTTGAATGACTTATGGTTTAACCTTTGGATCAATGATCATTTTCTTATCGTATCTCTACGGCAAAACTGTTAACTTTTCATCTTATATGACACTAAAATATGCGTTCATTAAATCTCGGCTTCTTTCCACCATGTCCTTGACAAACCACAGTCTGGCTGAGATGGTGTCTCTTTAACATTTGTGCCTGTTTTTCTTGGACTGATATCTTGTGATCCAGTCCAGTCTGCGGGTCTCAGTCCAGATGGGATTGAAGTTCTTCCTGGTCCTCTGTCAATGTGCATAAAAATATATTAAAAAAAAGTCTGGAATTTCTACTAAATTCACAGGCCTCAGTCATCAGCGGCTATATTTAGCATCAGCTATGAAGCAGTTGTGTCTAAGTTAATCAGCGTCAACATATCACCCAACTCTCTTGGCCAACTTTTCTCCTGCCTACTTACTGTAGGACGCAGCAGTTGAAGCCCGTTGATTTAAAACAATCGCTTTCTTGCTGACAGCAGCAATGAGTTCATTCTGGTGGAGTAGATTTTCTGTGTCTGGAGTCTCTTACATCCAGCACCTGTACACAGAAATGAGTGAAGGTCAAATATTGAGATGAGCTTATGTCCTATTAGTCTTCTTTGTACCAAGAACTAATCAGCAGAAATGTGCTCAGCCATTAATGTTGCATTGATTGTTGAATTTTCAAAATAAATCTGCCAGTAGTGTTGCAATCCAGATGAAATACTGTTAGATAGATCTTTGAATAAGGAAGGTAGATTTCTGGACTGGATTTTCACTTTTCACTCTTTTTTCATTGCAATCTGGCAACAAATGAATCAGACTGGTATGATTCTGCTGGACCGGAAGTTGGAGACCATTGGCATAGATGGCGTAAATGAAGTTGGCTGTAATGCGGAGGCTCACATCCAGAGGACCTCACACTTATGGTCTGTTATTGCATGAGGACAAATCAGCAACTTCCCAGCCAACAGGTATCTCTACTTACACGGTAACATCCAAAGAAAGCTGCTCAAATGAATAACAACACTCTCCTGACACAGTTCACAGATCGACCCAATCCAAAGACTACATTTCTGCTCATTTACATCTTAAGATAAACATTGTGGACTCAAGTCTATAAAATTACACTGACTCACATTCAGTTGATTTTTGTGCTGTGTCCATCAATCAGTCAACTCCAAATTATCAACAATGTGTTGTAACTGCCAAAGTTCTATGCAGTACCAAAAAACCAAACACATGTTACCAATTATCACTGCGCACAAAGATTTATTGCATGACCCTTTTTCCATGATATTTATAATGAGATTTGTTTTAATACTCTGAATTCTTTGGTGTCTTGTGTCTATAGCCAATGAGAAAAGAAAAAAAACATGAAGACACCACATGGCATCTGGTTCATATGGGTGTAGGACTAAATCTGAGTGTGGAAGCCAAAATGTCTTTGGATTCTGATACATCAGATCGTGATGTTGTGAGGATTGTCATTGATCACGGTGCATGTCTGGCAGCTGTAGAGCCTGGATCGGTGGTCTGGACAGATGATATTCAAACAAGAGACGCATAAGTGTCCCCGAAGCAAGAAAAAGTCTTCACAACACAAGTTATTGAGAACAGAGATATGTTTTTTTTTTCACGGGGGTGTGTTTGTCCCGGTGATAATGAACCTGGTTGTATCTGGGAAATGTAATCACAACTTTTTAGTATGTCGACTGGAAAAGGAAATCACCGTGTCCTGTGTGCATTGGCTGTTGTGAAATCATACGAGGGGCAGCTATGTAAGCTTGGAGGAGTTCCCTGAGATAATCCTGGAACTACCTTGGAATCACGCAACAGGCATCCCTCATCAGTCTTGGTGAAAAGTGATTATTATTCGACTGTACAGGGACCTAAGTGGAGCCAGAAACAGAAGGGAACGGCAGAACACTTGTAGAACCACCATGAAGGTCTGAGCCAAGATCTTCAACACTGGACTCTGGAGGGAGGAGCAGTGACGAGGGGACAGAACAGAAGGATATTGTTACAATCGCCAAGATTTGGGAGAAATATTGTGTTAAAAATGCGTTCCTGGAATATGTTGATCAGAAACACTGAATTGATAATTGTTGCAATAGATTATGAGTCTCTATATGTCGCCCTGTAATGGTTGTACAACTGCATAAGGTGTAACTTTGTCCTCACCCATTGACAGCTGGAATTGGCTTGTGTCCTAGATCCAAAAGGGAAAAAGGGAAAAGCAACAGAGAGAAATACAACGTAATGAATAAGACATACAGATCTGTTTTTGTTCCTCAAAGACTTTCTATTCTGTCCCATTCAGTCTATTCTACATAGAACCAGTGTTCTGAATCAAAATTTTGTCCCATTTTGTCTGAACAGAAACAGTATTTTAAAATTGACGCCCCTGAACCGGATGGGACCTTCCCTGTAACGGTTAATTAAGTTACTTGCCAGCAATTTAACAAGTTTTCAATGTATAAGTGGCTGCAAATTCCAGCCTGAATTTGGTTTCCACGTCCCTTGGTTGTTGTATTTGGAAATGTTTGTTTCCTTGTTGCCATTTTAAGTCAAACTAAAAATGTTGTTAGAAGAAGTGACAAATATAAAGATACCTTGTTTGCACTTTACCAAAGAAGTATTGTATGCTAACTGTACAGGCTGCTGCTGATGCATTTTTGCCCATTTACAGTATTTAATGTTAAGGGGTCTGTGAGGGCGAGGCGGTGGTGATGCTCAGCTGCGGCAGGAAAACCAATGAGTGGTGAGGCTGATGCTGCACTGGTTGCAGGTTAGCACAATGATCAATAATCAGGCTTTTGCCTATTTGAGTAGGAGCCGTGGAGGAGCAGTAGAAGGAGTGGGACTGATGGTCATGAACGCCAGAACAAACAATAAAAAAGAAAGAAGCCAAAACTGGCCAAAAAAACTGGACAAATGAAGGACGTAACCGTACCAATGTGGTGTGTCCAGGAACAATATATAGTCCCAGATATTTGGACCCTCAGACTATGTATACCCAAAATTTGATGGTGCGCCCACTCTCCCCATACAGTCAGTGAACATAAACTGTTGAATTCAGTCAGTCAACTTCATCAGGTGATTGTAGGCTACCATAAACGTTTCAGGAGACTATTGACTTGATTGATTGTGGGCGGAACAGGATTTTTAAAGAATCAAATGCGACCACATCTGGTGTAGTTTCTGTTTCAAGCAAAATGTCAAAGGTTTCCTGTTTTTTTTTTTTACCTCCTTGAACCAGTTCAAAGCATAGGACTGATGTTACTCCAGGAGGGGAAAGTGGATACATTTGTAGAAGAAAGATCCTAGAGATGGAGCTACCAGGTTGGAGACAAAAAAGGAGATTGATGGATGCAGCGAGAGAGGACATGGAGGTAGTTGGAGTCAGAGTAGAAGATGGAGAGAACAGGGGAGCTGAACAGCTGAAAGGTAAAGACTCACTTTCATTTTTGAAAGAAATCATTTGCCCCAATCATATAAGTTTATATCCACACACAACACCACTGCAATATGTACATATTTCTGCAAAGTCAGCACCCTTTTTAAAACTAAAGAAACCAGGACTTGAAGGCACATGATGGAACTTGGAACCACAATGTAAATAATCCAGGATCGGTTCTCCTAGGTAGGCTTCTAAAAAAAGACATTTGATTGGTTGACTAAATACAGCAGATGAATGTTTGCAGACGGGTTAAAAAAAAACCTCCTGTCTCCAGTGAGTTTGTGAGTCTTTGGTGTCATTTCTCTTTAACTGCAGTCTGCCGTCAGTGGAAGAACTTTGACCCTTGTGGTGTCCAAATATCAAAACACTGTCAAATATCTGTGCAGAGAGCAACAAGTAACAGCTGATGAAAGTCAACAAACTTCCAACTATAGGATTGTTTTCCAGGAAGTCTGATTTTGAAAGGTAAACAAAAGGAGGAACTAGAATTTGAAACCATATGATTGTCTCTCTGAGTGACAGTCAGCTGCACAGACACATGTACACGTTGGCCGTACTCTAAATATTGAAGCCTCACATAAAACATACTGAAGTAATTGTTCTCCAAAGTAAGTCTCTACATTCTAGAGACAGTACCATAAGAAGACACATACCATACAATGCATTGTAACTCACAAAACCTGATGAAATTGTCCTAATACGTGCATCAAGGTATAAGGAGCAGTCTCTCAAAAAGGTCACTGGTCATACCATGACACTACACACTCTCTACAGTAGGTGGGGATATCCACCTAAAATCACTGGTATTGGATGGGGTGTAATCGCTGATCTATGTAGATATTGTCCAAACACCTTAAACCTCCACTATCAACTGAATATATATACACAACATCTTCTTTTTCTTCTTCTTCTTCTTCTTCTTCTTCTTCTTCTCCTCTTTTCGGCTTCTCCCTTTTACAGGGGTCCATTTCGTTGTGTTGTCTCGCATCATCGGGCGCCTTTCCTGACGCAACCCTCAGCACTTATCTAGCACTAAAAAACTGACTTGTGCTTCTTAGTTGCTAGTTTGTATACAATATTTGGTCAAACACATTTATTGTATGCAGTGTGTTGTTCCATAATGACAATAATTCCTTTCTTTGACTACAGTACCATCTTTTGGTCACATCATCTATATGAAAGCCCAGCATTGCTCTGTCAGGTTCCTATTTGTTTCACTTACTCGTCAGCCAGTCAATAAGAACAGACCAGACATGTGACTATTTTTTACTATATTATTTATAGAACAATTTTAGTTGATGTGGTTCACTGAGTATTTCAGTTGGTGATGGAACTTTCATTCATTCATCTTCATCCTCTTACCTGTTACCTGTCGAGTTGCAGCAGCCTCCACACTGCTCCATACTGTGCTATGCTCAGAGCTCCTCAGTGGCAACCTGGCAGCTGGTAGATTCAAACCTGAAGCCCTGTGGACCCAAGTCTGCTTCCTTAACCGCTAGTTGGTCTCTATTGGGCTGCGGCTTTTTTCCATTAAGGAAAGGAAAGCAAACTCCTTGTCATTGTGACATTGTGACTCACACCACTGCACACAACAAAATGTCACCCCTGTATTTTAAACAGCTTTGAGCACCAGAGGAGCTGTGAGTGGGGATGGTGCCATGCTCAGTGGACCTAAGTGGACACAAGCTTCTGCTTCCTTAACCACTAGGCCACCAACTGCCCCATAAATAAACTCTTCATTAAAACATAAAATCATATTTTGATGAAATACAATCAAAAATAATGTTTTATAATGAGAGCTGCACATATAATACATGCAGTCTTATTTCAAGACAAGTTGTCAGGTCACCATTGAGTCTGGATTCCACTTTTTAACTTTAACACAGTTTCCTTTTATTTTTAGTATTAACTACTTTCAACTCAATTCAAGTGGATTTTAGCAGGAGACAGCAGTTGTGGCACTGAAGTAAAATAACCCAACACAGACCTTGAAATAGTCCACTTCTCCATGCCCATCGTTACATTATAAAGTCTATTATTTGTATGATTGCTGCCATGTGAAACCTTTCAGGGCAAGGCCAGACGTGCCAAACGGAAACCTAATTACCACTTAGCTGACATGTTGCACAAAAGATTAGACGCAGATTACAGTTTCAATCAAACATCGAAACCATGTGTTTAGGATTCGCTATGGAGACACAGTGAGATGGAGAGATACAACGGCTCTTTTCTATCAGAGGCGCAGAGAAATGAAAATGAAAAAAAAAAGATTAATCCTGCCAAAGGCTTCCAGCAACAATGACTAAAGCTGTAATTAGGTTATGTTTGATCACATTGGGTTTCCATTCAATACCTGCAGAGGTTTTGGAGTCATGAAAAAAAAACACCAAAAAAACGTCTGCATTAATATCATTAAAGCAATTAACCTCCCCGCTGTAATTGCGAGGTGGGGAGAAGAAACAGACAGAAATTTTTTGACAGATTTTCAACTATTCGTATCGTGTCGCTGCTGGTTTGTCTTTAGATCCTAAACCATAGGGAGAAAAAAAAAAGAGCTGGTTGATCAGGTGAAGATTTATTGCTCCATTAGAGATTAATGATTCAACTGGTTCCAACAGACCTGCTTCAAATTGTTGTACTTAAGGCTAATTACAGGGAAATCTTCAACTTCAACTTTTATTTGTTTATAGTGCCAGATCATAACTGTTATCTCAAGGCACTTTACAAACGAGCCTGCATAAAAACAAGAATAAGAAAGAATATATAAAGATAAACCCTCACAGCAGCCAAAAACCCAGAATGGGAAAAAAGGAAGAAACCTCAGGGTGATCGACAGTGGAGGGGATCCTCACCCAGGACGGACAGACAGGCGAACTAAACAGTAACAAGTACAATAATGAAATTTCTTTTAAGTCTACAAATAAAATAAAAATAAATTAAATAAAATCTTGCAGCGATTTGGCATTTCTGTTCACGTAGAACCAAATGAGCGTCGAGCAAACATCATGAATCAGATTCGTTATGACTGAGGTTATTGGATTATAATTATTATGTATGAGTAGCTATGCTAATGGACTAGCAGCAGTGGATAACACCTCTCTGATTGTCCAGACATGGTGAAGTACGTGTGTCAAACTAAAAGCCCACAGATCAAAAAATGTCAATTTACATCATTTTAAGTGGATAAACAAAGGTTAACAGACATTTGATTGTGTTCAAAAAAGTCTATATGTAGATTTACTGGGTGGGTTAAACTCAGTGGTTAAATACTGTGTAAATATACAGTTTGCATCAGGGAATATTCACAGTACTTATTCTTTGCTTCCAAGTCATTTGTCAGCGGACCACTGTGCCATAATGAAAACTAGACTTTATCAATTCCCTTCATTTAAAGAAAATCCAGTCATATCCATTCCTCATTAAAAAGAAAACCAGAACTATGTAATGAAAAAAACTGTTTTTTTTCCGATAATTAACAGATCATCAATGTCATTCCCGAATCCAATCGACTTGATGATGAAAATCGCAAAACATTTTCCCATCAAAAGTCCTGTTCTTGGAATGAGCATTAACACAGTTATCTCACCCAACTTTGACTGTGTTCTGTCTGGTACAATCATCAGAGTCTGATCCTTAGGTTTTCAAGCATTTTAACCTTGACTTGACAATAATCCAAACTGAGATCATGAAAAGTTCTGATGGTCTTAGTTCTGGACGGTTCTGGATGGTGTGGACCACTTCATTTTCCGTCTAAAATGTCTTTGTTTGACTTTTTGTCCTGAACCAAGAACACATGGTTTTTACATCAAGATGGATTTCATACTCAAGACAGGAGCTGTTACATGTTATTTGGTGAGAGGGTGATTTCAGAGTGGGTGGAGGGAGGTGGGAGGAGGTGGATGTAGGAGAACCGCAGGTCATCCAGTCCCGATCCGGTTTGTCTGTAGCAGAGTGGCAGACAGATGCGATCTGTGAAATCCATTACTGATAGGAAGTTTTTTTAGGAAAAAAAATCTTCCACTATCATCTACCAGGAATGTCCCTCCCACACGGATGAAGACCTGCAGGTCCCATGGCACCGCCCCCTGAGGTCTGACAAAGAAATTCATGTCGTCTTGTGAAACGTTCAAACAAACTAAAGGAAACAAATGATTTATGTCGTACTCGTAAGATTTTTCAGAGAAAAGGATGCAAATAAACTCTTTTTAGCAAAAAAATCTGAATCCCAGCTGGTGAGGGATATATATATATTTTCAAATTAAAAGCACTGGAATACAAAGCACCGCCAAAGGGTTGATGCAGATGTGGCTACAAGGTCAACATATTTTTGGTAACAAATATAAAGCAGTTTGACTGATACTGCAGCACAGATCTGCTGTCAAATGCCTGTGAATGAGGATTCTTAGACAGAATGGCTGCAGCAGACATCGCTTCTCTTGGATGGATGTAATAAGATCTGCTCCCTGTGTCCAGAACGTGAAGCCTCTGTAATTGGTTGTGGGTTGGGAACTGCTGTTTTGCTTCTGAGACTCAAAACAATCTACTTCTGGAAATCTGTGAAGTCAAAACTTCCCTTTCGTTGTCAACTCGTATTGACAAAACATCATGAAAACTCAATCTCAGTCTTTATTTTTGTAAAAGTTTTGTAAAACGTATGGTCTACAATCAAGAGGAAGAAACAATGCCACGGGTACATTAAATAAAAAAGTCTCGAACCCTGCAGCTGCACTGCATGCCAACTGATCCTAATTTATAATCCTGATCATGAGGACATCTCACAAGTCAGAAATGACCTTTAATGCATTGTTTTTCAACCTAGGGATCACTTTTAGGGTGACCTTGAAACCAAATGTGGTCACTTGTAATTTACAGAAAATACTAATAGACTTTTTAAACAAACTTTTCATTCATCCATTCTGAAGGGTCAGCAGTCTCCCCAACTGCCACCCAAATCACACCACTGCATAATGCCAGCCTTTCTGTGGGTGGTGAGCCCATCAGAGGTTATGTGGGTTGGGACAGGGCTATGGTCAGAGAAGATCAGTTGAAATTTCGCAGATTTAAACCCTAACCCTGCAGACACCCCGCTCCCTAAACCGCTTGGGCACCACTGCCCAACATTTTTCTGCTCATTATGACCATAACACCACACATAAATTCAGTTTTAAATTATGTAGCTTATAAAAATTTCTGAGCAGTAGCATCTTGATTGCAATCACATGAAAAAAAAACCAAAAAGTTTCTGGGAAATCAGAAATATGAGTATGAAATGGGAAGCATTTCTTTGGTTTGTGACAATATTGGCTTAAAGGATGAATGTGAGACCTGCTTCAATCACAGTCCTTGACCAATGGTAGGATGTTTGTATATGTTTTTCATTGAATTCATATTGGTCAGCTGGGTATTTGATGTTTAAACACTGTCTCTTCCGCTTGGTCAGAAATCCTTGGCCTAAATCCTGCTCTTGATTATTCACGATGGTTGATAACGGCGTCTAATTATTTCAGTACAGAGAGTTGGAATAGGTCACGTAAGTGTTTTATTTTGTAAAACCACAACTTCCTTCAGGGCTTCAATCCCCACCATATGTCCATAATTAATCTCGGCACTGATTCTAAATGTTTTCCGTAGTACATATTATATTGTGATGTAATCAGCCAGACTGTTAAATTCCCGCCTGCTGACTTGGTAGGTTGCCATAGCTAGCCTTCTCCATCCTCCCCTCCGTCACCTGCCCCCCTTCAGAGGCAGTTCTCCTGAATTCTTCTAATCTTCCTCAAGGAAAGAATGAAAACATGTGTTTACAGATCATTTTCATTGCCATTCTGTCTTTACCGGAACAGCCAGAACTTTTCCTCCGCTCCCTGACATTTGCAGACACCTCTGTGTGCTGAGTCACTCAGACTTTACGGATCATCGTGACGGTGGTTCTGCCAGCTGCTGCGGCCTACTGAGGAAACTGGAAAGCATTTTTTCCAAGTTCTATGAAAGGAAGGAGTGACGCAGCACCACACTGACCCCCGGGAGGAGGGTTTTCTCACAACTCATAAGGGGGTGAGGGAAACGGACTGTGCGAGCCCACACAACCGGGCTCCCGCACAACCGCCCACACAAATGACCTCACCGCCTGGACGTCCAACTTTCCATCAATTTAAAAAACTTAACTAGTTTGTTCTGTATCTACTTTATATTTGAAGGGTTTTTTTTTCCAAAGATTAGGCTTTGTGATCTTAGAAGCAAGTTTATCACCATAGTGTTGAACTAAACAGATCCATGGTTTTGAGTGATTAATACCACTTAGTTCACGGTCATTTTTAAATTGAAGATATGCCATTTCTCGAGGACTGTTCACACTCACAGTTAAAGCTTCAGCTACTCGATATTCTCCAGTTACTTAGTTTCCCCTTTATCCTGTTAATGGGATTTGGAAAACATGTAAACTCCACAGAGAAAAGTCTCGGAGTCACACCTCTGTTGTGTGGAGCAGACCAAATGGTCAACTAAAGAAAATGTTTTTAAAATTCTCTTTTACACGGATGTGCTAACTCGCGATCCTTCAAACGACTCTGAATCTCAGGGGTCCTTCTCTGAAAAGGTCAGACATTTCACAAACACTGCTCCGACGAACAAAGGCAGAACCAAGAAATCAAAACACTAGAAGGATTGAAACCAGTATTCTCTGCATGTGCTGCTTCCTGGAAGTCAGAACACAGAGGCCTGGACTGGGCAGACCAATCCAGGACACTCCTGTGTTGGGAAATAAACAACTCAAAGAGAGGACTTTTTCAGCCATTTTTCAGTCAATCCCAAGATCCTGCAACTAGCTTAATATTGAAGGTTCTTTCTCCTATACAGCTATTGGGAGTACTGTCAAGTAGTATTGTGATATAATGTAATAGTTAATTGTTCATCCATTACTGATGAAGTTTGCCAAAATTCTCATTCAAAGTGAATCTGGTTAATTTTTACCAAATTTTACTTACAATTTTTACTTTTTTTTACTTTACAACTTTACTAAATTGGGACTCCAGCAATTTTAAAAAATAATTTTGGACATAGGTTTAAGAATGAATCAGCAGTGTTGTTTTGGTTTTTGGACGAAGCTGAAAAATCTTTGAAAGAAAAAACAAAAGTCGAAACCCAAACAATTTCACACCATTAGCATTTAGCAAGTCGTTAGCCCTTAGAGAAATGGTGGGTGAATTTGATCAAGTGCCTTGTTAAATTATTTCGCTCAATTTCACAGAAGGAATTAAATACTAAAGATCAAGTGTTTTCTATTTCCATGCGATTAGTAACAGATGTATCGTCTGCTGTTAACGCTTCACTTTCCCATGGTCTGTCAGAGCGGTTTATTTCTTCTCTTTCCAACATTTCATATCAAGTGACAAACAAAAAAGAAAAAAATCTCTGTTTTTTTCTTTTCTTTTGTTGGAAGGATGAAGTTTTGACATTCAGTTTACTACCACATGGGGCCGACATTGGGTTGATGTGACCTTTGCTTAACGGTCGAGACTCAAACATAAACAATTAATCTTAGTTTTTTGTTCTGAGATCAAAGTTGTATATTTTTTGCAATCACATAAACTCAGTTTATGACATCCTTGACTTACAGCTTTTTGTGGTTATGTTGCTATCTCCCATAAATTAATCAAGAAAGCCTTGAAAGCACAACACACACATCGTTACACTGTAACTACACTACATGTGAATTATTTGTTTATAATTGCTAGATTTCCAATGTAAATCTACTACATCAACTTGAATTATTGTTTGAGGTTTTTTTTTTGGTGACTTTTTTCTCATTTTGTCTTTCAGATGTAAGTAAGACAGATATTTCAGATGTTTTTGTGCCCAATGATATAATGCGGGTATCATATCACAGGTATTGATGCACGGTATGTGAGTTTTGACTGGTCGCAATGTAGGAACCAAACTGGATAACAATCCAAGTTTCTTGACTTGGATATTGTTAGTATAGTTATTCTCTTTGTGATTACTACGGTACAGTAACTGTTAGTGTTGCTGTTTATTGTTGTTTTCTGTTTACAAAATTCATTTTTTACTATAACATTATTAATATTACATTATAACATAATTCTTTATAGTTAATAAATCTCTGTTAATTAGCCGCCCCAGATGATATCATTGCTGTCACTTTAGTTCTCACCTCACCTTTAATGATCAAACACCGCTTACATTGGCCTCCCCACCAACAGGAATGCTCACAGTATGGGGCAGTGTGCTTTGGGTCACAGTGGTGGAGACTACTGCCCCTCCAGACCCGGCAAGGGATAAGGGGGATGAAGCCGAATGAATGCGCTGAAGATTCCAGTCATGACTTTCACTATGTTTTTCTTCATAACACTTTCAGAATGGTTCTTTGGTTCATCTCCCACTAGGGGGACGTTTCAGTGACAGGTTGATGGGGCAAACAAGGACAAGTGGAATCATTCATTACCAATTGAAGCTCCGTTTTTACAAGGTCAGCTGTAGCTTCAGCCTCTCCTCTCAGCAAATCCAAATGTGAGAGCTGTTGCTGTTGGCACGTCTGTCAGTGGAAACCCAGTGTCTGCACGCTGACTGAATATTTGCGGAGGAGTCAATCTCCCCCCATGTTCAAAAAGGACTTCGTTCGTTTTCCAGGTTTGGTTGGAAATGAATCAATCCCACTGCCACACACAGCGAACTGGCACAGTGAACCTGGATGATGCCACATTGTTGTTTGTAAATTTCATGTCAACTTTTTTTATTATTATTAATAATTTTGTTGCATTCCATTAGAATACAACAAATTCATTTTAATGAAAAACCCTCCTCTGTTTTTTCAATTTTACTGCAGAGAATGTCTTGGCCTCTTCGCCAAGAGTCAAATTCACAGGGGAAATCTTTGGAAGAGAAAGGAAAATATTAAATTGTTGAACTGGCTGACTGCAAAACGCCATCAAATAAAAGGCTTTATTACCACTGGCCTCATGCGACCCACACTGGGCAGCATTTTAGGCTTCACTCAGCTCACTTCCAGTGCACAGGAAGTGTACACAGCATCATTTAACCACTGAGGCGAGCTACAGTTCGCTCCAGTGAAGGGACCCAGAGTAAATTCTTGTAGAAAACCTGGTGTTTTCTCCTCATTCACTGTACTGTGGTGAAAGAGAAAAGACTGACGTCTGTGTGATTATTCCAAAAATGTTAAACTTTACTGTTTGCACATACTTTCCTGGAGCGCTGTTTCTCCTCTGTCACTGTGTTATGCTGAGTTGTGATGAAGGACGAAGTGTAGAGATGTTTAAATCCCAGAACTTCAGATCCAGTTTTATGGACCAGATTTAAAAAATGCAGACTCTTCATATGGTTCTACTTTCTTCGTCTGTGATCTTAATCACTTTATACCCTTTACTTTCTCTGCTCTGCTCGGGGCAGTTGGTTGTCAGTTTTCCCTGTTAGCACCAGGCCCACTTGTCTCTTAAAGCACTCAGTGTTCCCACAGTACAACACCACTCTTTGGTGACATGTTTAGTCCAGATCCACGAAGGGACATCTGAACAACGTCCACTTCTTCAAAATACCATGACGTATGATTAATATCATGATGTTATGGCCTTAAGTGAATGTCTCTGTCATTGGAGTGGAACTTTAGGGCTCACATGGGTTCCATCTCACCATCTGCATGGAGGTTTTTGATGGGGTGGTGAGGTGTAATGTGATTTGTGTGGCGTATGTGGAGAATGGTGCCCTTACAACCTGCTAACGAATAAGAGGACGTAGAACGATGGATTGACAAGTGACTAATGCTAGATAATATACCGTCACTCCCACTGTTTATTTTAGCATTTTTGCATCATGCAACCAATTATATGCAAGACCGGGGCCATACATATATGTGAAATACAAATAATTATCAATATGAAAAAAATTACTTCCAATAAAATTAAATAGATAAATGGTAAACAAAGCTAAAGTAAAAGATGGCTTTGCCCTCTGAAGAAGAGAAGGTTTCATATTGGATCGATATCATACTCTTGTCTAGCTACCATATCCTGGGTAGAGGTCACTAGCATCTGAAGCTAAACAACTTCCTGTGCCACACTCTCCTCTGTGACTCAGTGAGGAAATTGGCGCCATCAATGTTTCCTAAAAGTCTTTAGTTAAGCACCGTGTCCGTAGTTTCCGAAGTACAGTCATAGATCAAACAGGAGTTAATCAAATTACTTTTCAACCAGAGAGTATAAAGCAGCCGCAAAGTAAAGACAGATGTACAATAGTTGTCAACAAAGAAAAATCCACAGACGGATGTAATGAAGACAATATCAAAGTTAGGAGAAGATTTCTTTAAAATCATTTATTAACTTTTTGTCTTCCTTTTATCTGTTACTGTGTCGGGGTGCAGCAGTCTCCACAACTGCCACACAAATCACACTGCACCATGCTGTAAGCCTTGTCTGGACAGTGCTGTGATCAGAACGCCTCAGTCATAACCTGACATCTCGTGGTTGATGCTTCCTTTACCTCTTGGCCACTGCTGCCATTCCATTTCTTTAAATATTCTGTTTAAATTCAAGGTTCAATCGAGAACACAGTTTGATTGGATGAGTAAAAAAAGAGGTTCTGGCTCTGTTCTGTTTGCAGTCATAGAATGAAGTCAGAACAAAGACCAAAGTTTGGGATGACATGGATAACAAAGGAAGGATAACATATCAGAGGTGTGGTCAGAACAGGGTGCCCTGTGACGTGCCCACAGAAAATGTTATTCTAGTTTTATTCCAAAAAACTAGTCAATAAGAGTGTCCTAAATTATATCACTGTTTTTTTTTTTTTTATATCAATTGCACTTGCAATGATCTTCAATATGGTGCATTGATGAGAGGAGGAAGTATGAGTGTTTGATCATTTTGGCCAACTGATAGAATGGTCCGATATTAACCATTATGTATTATATCAATAAGGATAACATTCTTGCTGTTTTTTTTAAATAAACCCAATAACTTGATGCCCAGGTTTTGACATATATGTCCAGTTGATGAGACAGTTGCATCAACAACATTTTATATCAGTATTGGGAATTAAGTGGTAAGACAATATTATCAATTCCAAGTTTTGTGCACTGTGATCTTCAGTGATGGTAGTCTGGATTATGGTTGCTGGTTTATTTGTTCATCCTCAGACAGGAACTGTTTAGTGTCTTAAGTGTTTTCACATAACCAAGCCAGCATTGTTATGAATGGAATGGACCAGATGTTCTTCCATTCATGCTGTGCCTCACCTGTATGGACCTTTGACATTCTGGGACAAACATAACCTCATTCTTCAATCCATCTATCTTGTCCCCTCACCTGGTGTTGCAGTCTCCACAACCAACACACACATCACACTGCACTGTACCAGCCTGTCATTGACCTCAGGTGGTTCCAATAGGTGCAGCCTATTGGAACTGGCACCAACTTCCTTAACTGGGATCCAATCTTGTCCACGAGGAGAACCCTGGAGTTCCACACCAATGACAGAGACGTTGACTCTGGGCCAGAGTGTAACCTCACTTTTTATAAAGAGAGTTAAAGATTAAAACAAAATTGTTGTTGATTTTCCAGTGAGCAGTAATTATTTTATCCAGATGGAGCAGTAACCCACAACCTTAACCCAGTCCCTCCATGATCTTTGGCATTCTGCACACGTCTCCTTCTCATGTTGGTGTTTGTTCCGTTGTTATAAAGGGGAACTGCGTCAGTCATTCCTGACCTCACATATCTCCAGTTTCATCACAAGGAATAAGTTTAATAAGCGTGAATCTGTGACTTTTTCCAGGTCTGGAAACACAATTTCATTGTTTCCTTGTGTAAATCTCCAGGATAATCATTACAGCCTGATAGGACTGCAGCCATGTGGAGGCGGGTCAGAGTCTGGAGGAGGAGGAGGGTGGTGAAAAGCTGGACTCTGTCTGATCAAACTTTGTTACTGTTGACAGAGAACAATAGCCTGGCATAAGCTCTGCTGTCATCATATATGTGCATATACATATATTGCATTTGTGTGTATTTTTTCGGACACTTACACTTACAGTTACAGTACAAGCTGTTGATATGAACTTGGAATGAATTTTGACAGATAAATATTTGAAATATAATGTTCTGTGTTTTTCTACAATGTGGTGTTCAGTGTTGAACAGATACTACTGACTATTGCTTTGAGTATACTAGGACTCAAATTCATACCAGCAAATCCAGTGAGCTGTGACTGCACTAACCTAATTAACCACTGTTTACCACAAACAGATGTTCATCCGTCAGCAAATACTGGGTTGTTATATCGTATTTTATTGAAATATCTCAACTGCAGTTTGATGTTTTTTAACCTCCAGCCTCTGTGAAGACTTCACTGACGTTGTGTGTAAATTTGTAAAATGTAAACAAGGAAAGTAACCGGTTCGAATCCCCCTACCGCCAAGTTGAGCATGGTATAGTGCCCATGCCCTGCGCTCAAAAGCTGTTGTGTGGTGTGGATCACAATGACAAATAAAGAAGTTCATCTTTAAATTTAATCTGACTGTAGAGAGTTTACACCTACACCATGCATATTACCAACAGGCAGCTCGATCTACAGTATAAAACACTGCCTCCCAGTTTAAAAACAAATCCCGAGGAAGTATCAGTAGAGTATTGTAGCTTTGACATCGATTATTATTTTTACAGGTGTAAAAAAGTCACTGCAGACTCCAGATTAACATTTTCAGTAGTTTTATTGAAAAATGCCTCATCTGTTTCAGAAATAAATAAGAAAATAAAGCTGCGTGGAATTCACAAGATGTGCAGTTAAACCATGGGAAAAGCAATGGTATGTCCAAGATCTGGCAACTCAATTCCAACTGCATTGATGGGGAACAAGTATATTCTGACATACAAAATCCTCAGTAAATATACAACACAAACATGCAATTCCACCTTTGAGGGAAAAAAAAAATACACAAAAAGTTCCTTTCATTACAATAGATCGGATTATCATTTGCCTTAAAGCGCCATACAACAAACAACGATGCACAGACTTCGGAGATCAAATGGATTGTCCGAGTTAGCGATGGGGCTAATCTGAAACAGCTTGGCACATAGAAACTGGACAAAGTAGAACCATAGGTTTTTCTTCTTCCGCCACAGTTTTTTTTAAATGTTTTTCTTTACATAATTAGGGCCTCACACAATGGACTGTGGATAAACACTTGCCGTTATTTTACAAGCAGACACTTAAAACTTAGCAAGCACACAGGTTTTAATGAGCTAACATGTAGGCTTGTAATCATCTTGCTAAACTTTTTCATGTCAAAAATATAAGTTCAATATAACCAGGGGTATCAAACCCATATATGTACTTTTTCTGCATATCACATTGAGTTACCAATGTCATCAATGTTGCGGAGAGCTCTTTGCTGTAGCTATAAATTATCTGTATTGTCAGTTGTTAGTGATCTCTTTCCTCGTTGGTTTCGTGTGTAACCAGGTGAGTGTATTGACTCAAACTCTCCAGCTGGCTCCACAGATATAGACACTACCTCAGGTTCCGGTTGGTAGCGGTTGGCTAGAAAAGTATCCGGAAAGGCCAATCAAAAAAATTGCGTTTGTTTGTTTTTTTTTGGCATGCACAAATTAAATTATATTGCACTCTGGACTTTGAGAGAAATCCCTGTGTCAAACTACAGTAAAGTACCAAAAAAATTTAGATAGCAAAAAACTGTGATGACATTTACAATAAAAATACATAATAAAAAAACATAATAATGCCACATTAAGACACTTGGGAAAAGGGCAGGGAAAGCAACGCGTAGCACCGATCTGGGCAGCGTACAAGGAGTAAAGTACAAATGAAACATGCGTAAGTCTAACCACAGCTGTTGAAGCCACTACGGAGTCAAATACAGAGGTTATGCTGCTGGTAAGTAAGCAGAGCGTTATGAGGCAAAAGCTCCATACAGATGTTAACTGGACTTTTTTTTTTAGTCAAATGTCCCGGTTGACACAATCATTTACAAGACAAAACAATTAGTTTTATTTACACATATCACCAACTCATCATCAAGTTGTTTTCAGCTGTAAAAACCTTTTTGTTAGTAGCTGTTTGGGTTGTTTTTGTTTTTTTGTTTTTGTTTGTTTGTACATGCTCCATCCTTCGTAGAAATGCTCAGAAATGTCTTTGCTTTTTAAACATATTTTCCCCCAACGGTTTTTGGTTCAAGATGCAAACAGGCCAGCAGGTTGCCATCACTGTAGCCGGTAGCTGTGAGATGATGTTAGTGCCAGTCCTCTCCGTTCTGTTCATGTATTTGTTTGTTTGTTTGTTTGTTTTTAGCTCTCTGTAATGTTGTTTTACTGTTCAACAATTAGGTCCGTGGTGATTATCCTTACATGCCCCCCAAGCACATGGGCAAACATCTCAGAAACTCGGCTTCAAAATGTAAAGTGGCACAGGTTGACAGAACGTTTACTATGCCATACCTGAAAATAGTTCAAAGAGAGTGTGAGTTTTTTCTCTCTGTGGAACAAAGTTATCAGCAAATGATCGATTTAATGTAAGTAACCATACACTGCTAGAATGCAATTAACATGCCAGTTTCAAAACCAAACACAAATGTATGGAGGTATTACAATATAGTGCTTATGGGCCTAACGCTTGCTAAACCCCCTCCTCGATAAAACACAACCATGTATCAGGTTAGGGTATTCCCTGACAGGTGGAATAATTTTTTTTTTATTTTCCAAAGAAAAAGAGGTGGCAGTGAGTCATTATTCCACACTAGACATAGTGTAAATAAAATAAATCTTCCAACTGGTCTCTGTAATTTAGTCAGTGTCTGTTCTAGCTAAGTGAGGGATAATCCTTCACTAGCGATGACTAGTGTTTAATTTAGTTAAGCTACTTTAGTTGCGTGGTAATGTTTTTCCTGGATACATGAGTGGAAATGACCACTGTAGTTTGGTCGTTTGAGGAAAGAGGAACGATTCAATAACTTTACATTTCACTTTACATTGAAGTAATTCTGTGCGTCACACAGTCTGTCAAAGAGGGAGGGGTTTAGTAAACTTTCTTTTTTTAAATGACCTTTCTCTGTTCACCACCTCTAGTGTGGACCACTTACATGTATACCTCCATACATTACCATAGTGAGAGGATCAGCACTCGGTTGCCATTTCATTAGTCTGCATACACTTAGTGTTTCTCTCTCTGGTATTCCATGCCGGACTCAGACTCTAGTAGTTTCTACCTGTGTATCCTTGTCCATTGTAAGGAATACCAACACACTGAGAAGAGTCGCAGTATCCAGGGGGCCCTGGTGGTCCCCTGACTCCAGGAGTACCCTGGCGACCTGGAGGGCCACGAACCCCAGCAGAGCCAGTAGGACCAGGGGGTCCTGTTCTTGACTCGCCAGGTGGTCCTGAAAAAAAAAAGGAAGAAAAGAGTTAAATGGAGGCGCTGGAAACAAAGAAATGTCTGAAGATCAGAACATGCTGACATGCCACCTCTGAACCCCCTCCTCTGCAGATCTGTAATTAAGATTTTTTTTTTCTACGGTTCAATTAAAAAAACTGGACCCCAAATGGAAAGTAAGAAAAAGTCTGAAGCAGTGAGTAGTTGCCCCTCTGGCCCTGTGTGTCTAGACAGTGAAAACTCACTATGGAATTTTCCTTCCTTCCCCCTTTTCTCCCTTAAGTGAGCCCATGTGTTGTCAATGAAGGAACTAAAGAAAGCCCATTGTACATTAATCCAGTTGTACACACACACACCTACACACACCGATCATCAATGTGGACTTCCTCAGTTGTTTCTCACTTCATTCAGAAACACACACATCAGTGTCAGACGTCAACGCAATGGATGTTTCCTATTTTATCATGATAGTATCCCAGTATTAAAGCCATCTTTTCTAATGATGATGTTCCACAGAAATGTAAAAAAAAAATCAGAACAGTATCACAGACAGACAAATGAGTCAGAAGACGACCAGGACACGCTTCATGAGTCTCTGCTCTCTGTTGCAGACCATCTGCAGGTTGTCAGATCACTCAGCAGTGTTTTTCTCCATAAGGTCGGATGTAAATTCTTTCTATTCATGGTGTAATTTTTTGCATGTGCACATTGTTTGGAAGTCCGCAGTAAACACAAGACTGACTGTAAATCAAGGCATAAAAGAACTGGGAATGTGTCTGTGGGCTTCTTTTGTCGTTTTAATTGTGAAACCAAAGAAAAGAGAATAGTGAAGGAGCTGTCACAGCACAACACCAGTAAACTGTGTGCAGCTGCTGGGCGGTCAGCTTTGACACACACTGTGGTCACATGGTTACAGCAAATTGAAGATAAAGTGGGAAAATAAAAGTGAAGCCGGTGTTACCTGGTGGCCCGGTCTGTCCTCTCTGTCCTCTGACGCTGTTTCCTGCAGGTCCCCTCTCTCCCTTCTCTCCTGGCAAACCTTAAGAGACCAGAAGTAAGAAGATTTATATCTGGCATCATTAAAGCCTGTCTTCTGTGAGAACCGTCAGGCAGAACCAGAGATGAGTACAAATTGAAACAGCATGAGTAAATGCAAGAATAATCCTTCAAATCCTTCAAATTTCCATATTTTGGAACGCACTGGCTTCAATAATGTGTGGACCACACATGCTAATAGCGATTAATAAAAAAATTATTGTTCAAAACATGTTAAAAAAACACGTTGACATTTTATTAAGTTGGTGTCAATGTGGTTTTATTTACAGCATGGTTCTTGATGAAAGAAAAAAGCAACTTTTGTGGTGCTCACATACCTCTTTCTCCTTGATTTCCAGGTATTCCCGGGGTTCCGGGGAAACCAGTTCGTCCTGGTTGTCCCTGCTCTCCACGGCTGCCTGGTTCGCCGGGTGGACCTGCGGGACCCGGTGGTCCTTGACGGCTGCTCATTTGTCCAGATGGGATGTGGTTGATCATCATGTCAATTCTGCTCATTTGGCCTGTCAGGACGAAAGCAACGTGATTTGTTTGAGACAAATGTTTGACATGATGTCCAACTGCAACTTTTTCTTGTACAAAAGGAAAGTTTTCACTCACTGTTAACAAGCTGTTCACAAACTTGACGGGCGATGGAGCGCATCATGCTCTGAGACGCAAAGTCTCCCTGGAAACAAGACATTTTTATGAAGAGACTGAATTGACTGGTGAAGAACAGTCAAGTACAGGTGTGATGTGTCCTATTTAGTGGGGTACAAGACAGACTTGTGGGACTTTCCTGAATTAAGAAAAATTAAAGTGATATGGAGGTTTCATTTTTCATGTAGTAAATATCTAAGTAAAATATTTTTTTCAGTCTTCCCCAAAACACAAATTCTCAGTTTCTGCTACAAACATTCCTGCCGATTGAATGTGTTGCTGCTTATTTGGTAGGTTGTAGGCCACTAAATGGGAAACACTGTAGGTGGAGGAAATTGAAGATAAGTTGGTGTTACCCTCTCTCCTTTCTCTCCTTTAATTCCAGCCGGTCCCTAAAGAGAAGAAAAATAAGTTTTGAATTGTCAGCCTTTAGTTTATCATCAACTCCAACTATTGATCTTTGATATTTAATACGCACTGGATTTCCTGTTTCTCCTGATTTTCCTGGTTTTCCAGTGATTCCTGGCACTCCTGGATTTCCAGGGCTTCCCTGGAAAAGAAGTAAAAGGAAATCAAAGACATAACATTTATTTTCATTATTAACAGTTGTGTGAGTATTGAGCTTTAGGTTGGGATCTATACTGACTCAGCCCAGTGGAAATGTGGCTACTAGAGCTGCCAACCAGAGTGGGGGCAGGGGTGGAAACACTCTGGGCTGTGTACAGTGAAAGTCAATTCTATATTGGAACACTGCCTCATGGCACAGTGGCTGAGGAAACCGGATCAAGATCTCTGCAGAACCTCAGAACTTTATTGATATTCCCATAGCATCACAGGCAGAGCAGCCCTGAGAGTATGGACTGTAGGACACGTCCAACAGAGTGGAGCTGTGTGTTGTGACTGTGTCAGGAAGTAAAAGACATGTTGGGTATTTACAAACAAACCGCACACACTCACCATGGGCCCTGGGGGGCCTCTGGGTCCAGATGGTCCCTGGTTTCCTGGTGGTCCCTGTGAGGAAACAACTTTCAATCATGTCTGTGACAACACACTGGGGACGCAGCTTATGTAACGCACGACTATCCTGATCCTGTTTTTGTTTTTTCATCCTAAATCTCATTCGTACTTATGTATGTTTTACTTTTGCACAGTGAGAAAATGCAGCCCTTGTGAGTCTGAAATAAACAACATATGAGTTTTACAAAGTCAGCAAATCTTACCCGCGCTCCACTTGGTCCAACGGGACCCAAAGGACCACGTTGTCCTTGTGGACCCTAGGAAAAAAAAGGGATACACTTAATAAAATGCTAATGACCAGAAACAAGACATTTAAACAGCTCCCTTCTGCCTCCACTGGACAGACAAATGCTAACATTTACCCAAAGATAATAAATCAATAGTCAACACCAAAGTGGAACAATCGATACACCTTCTGTGCATGATATTTGTGTAACAATAGACTGCGTTATGTGAAGTAACCAACACAATGAAGCCAATACAATCTGAATGTCTTCCAATGGAACATTCACCCTGGTAAGAGTTTGTTTATGCAGGAGGCAGTACTGATGTCAACACTCAGCTGAATGGTGTTGGCTGGATGAGCTGAGTGAGGCAATGAATGAAGAGTGTCTCATCCCGAGATGACTGCATCGTCCAAGCCACTTAAAATGCTATCCCACCTTGGTTAAATGTACCTTTGTTAGTTAAGCTGAAAATAGCAAATGTGTTTCAAACCTAATGAAGAAAAGATCAAACTAACACTCAGTGTTGAGGCTAACACTTCAGACTTCACTTGTCCAACAGATTAGATAAATATTAAGCTACATATAATTCATATTCTTTTATAGTCTGTGGCTATACTAGTTGGAGGACAGACACCATTAGAAATCATAAAAATAAAAAAATGATATTTTGACTTGTTTTAATTTTTTTATGTTAATTATCAGGCCATATTTGCAGCGCAGGGCACTATTTGGTAATCCCTGATTAACTGAAACAGCAGAAATGGACACATTCTCTTAATCTGTGAACAGTCAAATTTCACAGTTAAAGTCCCCCAAGGATGAGCTGGTGACCCCACCATGGTATTAAACACATCATGTAGACCAGAGGAGTCAAATATATTCAATATACCAAATTAGATGTCAAGTGGGTTAGCCCAGTACAATCATAACATAGTTTATTAGAATTAACAATAATTAAATGGTTTTGCCCAGAAATGTATTAACTGTTTATTTTATTTAACATTTAATCAAATTTAAGTTAAAGAAAATACACATCCTGGAGAGTTTTTTTTTTTTTTTTTTTTTCAAAAAACATTTTTTTTTTTTTTTTTTTTTTCAAAATTCATTGTGTGGGCCAAACTGAATACTACGAACGGGTATTCAGGATATTGGATAAAGGTTATAACCCACTGGCCATATGTTTGACAACCCAATATAGACTCTTGTCTTGGTTTCAGTATATGAAAATCAAACCGAACAATGCAAAGGCTGAGCACTCACTTGCAGACCAGACAGACCCGGATCTCCACGATCTCCCTTTGGTCCCTGGCGACCCTGAGGAAGAAAAAGGGGGTTCATACTTCAGTCATTGTTGTCTTCCTTTTTAGTTTTTTGGCTGTGATTGATTTCATTTTCTGAGAAAAACATCTGCAGGTGAGAAAACAGAGAAGCGACCTCGCTGCCTATAGCTGGGAGTGTAATGTGTTTTAACTGTAGCAGTAAATCTTATCTTATCTTAGATCTGCTTCTCACTTGTTCCACGACTTTCACTCAACAACTTTAATTCTCACACGTATAGAACACATGCAGCCCATTTAATGACCCTATAATACTCCCATATGATGTTCTTATTGGCCGTGCTTCATAAATGTTCATATGAATAAATATGGTATGTAGGCGGTGCACACTTACAGGTTCTCCAGGCAGAGACAGTCCGTTAGGACCCTGAGGCCCAGGTGGTCCCATTGAGCCTGGGGGTCCTGACTCACCTCGTGGACCCACTGGACCCTAAAATCCATCACACAGATTAGACCTAAGACATTTGACTTTGTGTGTAGAAACAGAAAAAGTTAATAGCGTGAGAGAAGAGCCTTTTACAGAGCTGAATTGAAACGACATCTCCAGCCGTGCCTGATCTAAACTGACTTCAGATGTGAAACATTTCCCTGTGATGTGTAAATAGCTTCTGAAATATCCTGGCAATAAGATTTTTTATTTAAAAAATGTTTCATTAAGCAGTAGCAGTGACTGTAAACTTCAGATTAAGCATAAAACTAAACTAAACTAAACATGAAAATAAAACTGAGACAATAAACAAAAAACCTGCTGTTGACTTAAATATTTCAAGGTGAACTCACAGGTTTGCCAGAATCTCCCCGGTCTCCTCTTGGTCCCTTAGAACCTGGGCCGCCCTGTGGGTGCAGAGAGCCAGAAAAAAGTGAGTAAAAAGTAGCAAGAGGAGCGAATTCCAAAAGCCCTAAAACCCCAAGCCCTACGAAATCCTCACTGGGGCTTAGTGAGTTTACCAAGCTCACAGATCCCAGACTTCTGCCTAAGACGTTTTTACAGTTGTTTTCCAACAGGCATTTATCTTTTGACACTTCTCCCTGGGCCCATATTTCTGAGCGTGCCACTGGTCTCATCCTCCTCAGTTCTTTCCATGGGAAGAACAAAATTACCTTTCCTGATTCAGGGGACATGGAGTCTGTTTTTGTTTTTGTTTTTTTTTTATGGCAATATCTTGTCAATGTGAAGAAAGACTTTCTGTCTGACACAAATGTGAAATTGAAACAACAGACACACATAGAAAGAAAAGAGGACCTGTGGACAGACAACAAGCTGCCTTAATGTTATAGTTATGATTGCGTCTTTACCGAAGGTCCAGGTGGCCCTTGTGGGCCAATGCTGTCCTGTGTGCATGTGCACGAGTGAGGTAAGGCCGGGCATTTGGCTTCATCTCTCTGTAGAGAGACACAAAGACAGAAATGAGAGGAGACATACAGTGTTTTGACCACTAACACACTAGAATGTTACTCAAGTGGAGCTTAAATGAACTTAAGGTTTATATGGTGACAGAATGCACAGATATAAGTTAGTTTATTTCAGTCATGCTTCAAATATATTGTAAAAAACGTTATGCAGAAATCACAGTGTTTCCTAACAGATAGTCCATGGGACATTACGCATTTTTGCAGAATAAATCTGGAAACTACTATTTTTTCTGGTATTTTTTCCAATGTGTTCGTCTTTCTTTAATTCCTGTGAGTATATCCGATGTCGTGTTTAACTAAACCGGCAAATTTTGCACTGAGTCATAAATTATCAGTAAATTGAAATCCAGTGTGCTCACCACCCACAAGAAGCCTCACAGAATGGTGAGTTGTGATTTGGGTGGTTGCACCCGACACCAGGTAACAGGTAAGTGGATGAAGATGAATTAAGGAAATTGGAATATTGCACTTTGTCTCCTATGATTGTCATTTTCACTTGGTGTTGCACAAAAACATCAGAAAACACTGTAATTTTAAATGCTTGCTGTTGATCCGATGTGTTCCAACATATTAAAATGCACTTTTACCTTATTAAATTCATGGCTGTTCCAATTTCTTTGTATTTTACATTGTAAAGTCAGATTAATACTATATTATGTCACGTTGGTTGGGGGTTGATCTGAAGAGAACTTGTTTTTGTGCATTTTTTCATAGCTTTTTTGCGACAGCCGAAATGAATCAGCCTTGAAGGTTTAGATTTATGGTTCTATTTCACCAAGCAACAAATGGCTCTAAAACTGCTCTATTTCATGATGTGTTAACTCCTGTGTTTCAATGATCCGACAGTGACACTTGTTCTTACTGTGGCGGGCAGTTCACAGCACTTGTCCCGGTTCATCCAGCTCAAACTGCAGATAATGTCAAACATCTGGAGCTGGAACTACACAACAGAAGGGAGAAGGAAAATAGTTAAGGTTTTTACAAGTGAATGTCATTCACAATAAAAATGGACATTCCTAAAGTAGACAAAATGTGGAAGCAAGAAGAAAACAATAAAGGAGGTCTTCATCCAATCAGCAGTGACTGTGAGCAGTTAAAAACAAATTGTGCATCGACAGACTGTTTTGGATGCCCATCCTCTGTAAAAGAGACCTAAGTCTTTTTTCACGTACTGTTGCAGACTGCTTTCTTCCACCTCCAGACTTGACCATCTTGCCAAGCACTTCAGTGCCTTCAAGTGTGATATTGTTGGCCTCTTTGATCGGCTTTTCCGCCACCTCTTGGCAGTCCAGGTTGAGTTTGACTTTATCTGGAGAAATGCTGACGTGCAGCTGCAGGACACAAAAAATGAATGGAGATAAACATTAATAAATATCTCTCGCCTATTTGAACTTTACAGATTTTTGTTGAAGCAAACTAATGAGTCACAGAGATCTGAGTGCATGGGAATATTTGAGAAGCTAGATTTGGCAGAAATTTTTATTTGCAATATTAAAAAGTACTATGGAAACATCTAGTCTAAACCTTTTAAACCAAGTCATTTGACATTCATGAAGACCACTGATAATGGGCTGCTCGTAATTGCGAGACTCGTGGGAATTGTTCAGTCTTTCCAGACCTGTGTTAATTATAGATTCTGATATTACTCCACAGTGGTTACCCATTTGGCTAAAAACTGCAGTTTGATGGCTGTGCAGATAAATGGGAAACACAACAGTTTCTGTCCACAGCCTCCAACATTAAAGCTAAAGTCAGCGATTGTATAACATTGTGGAATGACAAAGTGCCAAATCTGGAAGTTTCCTGTCCATAGAACCCAGCTTCACATCTTGAAACGATATCATTTGTGGCGTGCCATCAATGGTTCTACACTTTCCATACTTTTCTTGCACAGTTGCAAATTTTCCTCTGCTCATCAGTCAGACAGGCTTTCTTCATGTCAGGAAAAGCAAGCTACCATTCCTCTTGACAAAGCCATACCAACCGCAGACTAGGCTCTAGTGCTTGGCAACCAATCACAAAATTACATTTGACTTCCTTGGCAAGGAAAGAAACTAGATGGTGGACCGCAAAGAGACAGGGGTGTCATTTATCTTGGGGTCCTGGCATCGTTATACTACACCATGATGCTCTTGAGGGATTGTGTAATACAGTAGGAGGGCAAATAATGAGCTTGTATGACCTCACTGACCAAATAAATAAACATTATGAAAAAACACTCCAGTCAATGGAAAGTCAGACCACAGCGGATCCATCCCTCTAGTGTCCACTGCCCCCACAGATAGACCTACTCACTCTGAAGTGATTTGGAGCTTCTGCAACCCTAAGTGCTGACAGATGAACAATTTCCATTCGCTCTCAACGTTAACACTGAGGGTTTTACAGGGCTTCACTGTGTCAACACTACATTAGAGTACACCGGGTTTCCGATGGTGAGATTTCAGACAGTTTCTGCCCAGTTGCACCCCCCACTCCCCTCCACCTCCCATGCTGTTGTAATGTTGGTCTTGGATCTATTGTGAATTCTCCATTTTCACATTTCCCATCCTTGCTGATTTTGCTCTTTTAATCTTATGCATGCACAAACTAGTCACCATCTCTTGAACAAAGCATCTGACAAGTACATACTGCGGAGGGAGGTTAATATTACATTTCTGCTGGGATTAAATGGTTGCTCCCTCAACTTGTTCTCATCCTTTAAAAGGAAAAAAAAAAACAGCACAAAGAGTGCAGTCACAAGACAGTTTGGCAGAAAAGCATGGTCACCTCCCCACACTGTCATACATAGTCTGGCAGAAATGAAGTCCGTAAAAGGAAAGATTGAAAGGCTGAGTCCAAGACTTCCCAAGAGACAACAGGGCAGTCCACTTTTTCGGCATCAAGCTGTAGGAATATCTTCACTTTGGTCGACAGGAAGGTTCCCAAAATGGACTCCCACCCTTGCAGTGTGGGATGGCATTCCCCGGTGGAGTAGTGAGTGACTCGACTGCATCTGCTTTAGTCATCTTTGAGAGCTTTCCCACATGTTCATCCACCTTTGTAGCCCTACTCTTCAATAAGTAGCTTTCTCTGAGCCTAAAGGTGTCCATAAAGACATACATATTTTAAAAGCTCTAGGAATTTTGTCCAATTGAGACAGAGAACTAAGGTTCCTTGAGGTGTTGGATAAACATTTTTTTGTTTTCCCAACAAATGGAGACTTTTTGGGCCCAAATTTGCTTCAAGTCTTTCTCCCTTGCTCTCTTTCTGTCACACACACACAGACTTTAAAGCACATTGAGGTCACTCTGTAACAGCCATGGACAAAGTGTTGGGAAACCTCTGACAGCATGTAAACACAGCACCGCCACAGCCGTTGGCAGTGGCACTTACTCAGCAGACCAGCAAATGAGCAGCTAGGTAAACCGCTGCAGACTCACCAGCTCACGAAACATCAACTTCTTCACCACAAGCTAGCCACCCAGTTTACATGTCAACTGAGAGAACAAGATCTCACACAAGCACACGAAGATCAGACAGCTGCCCAGCACTGATGTCACCCTACATCCTGTCCTGACTCCACATTTTCCAAGGTCTCTTTCATTCATGAAGTTACCGCACCAATTATTTGTGTGGGTGCAAAATGTTGAAGCTAGAAAATTCATGTACAGTACCCTCAGATCTGAGAGCAAATCAAAATTGGATCCATCTTTCCCCAGAAATGGTAAGTCCGGGAAGTGGGTGGTTTGTGGGGTGGGGGGTGTTCTGATGTTAGATAAGTCATTGCTTTGTTGAAAATGGGTCATTCATTTTGATTCGTTTTCAAAGTGAGGGGGAACATAATTGGTGCTGCAAATAAGGAACGCACTGTTGATGGGTGTACTATAAACAAGTCAGTCTTACTTCATCATTCCAAGTCCGTATGAAAATATACTGTCCTTCATTTTAGTTCTTACACATGACACCCAATTGTGGTCAAATATTATAGAGTAAGTTTTGTGTTTGGCTGGATGTGTCTTTATTATACAAATGTTGTTTATTACAGCTGTAAGCTTGGCATATGGGGCTAGTGTGGTGGTTACACCACTGAGTAGAAGCAGAGAGCTTGCAACACAATAACACCATTGTTGGTGGAACCTCTAAATTAGTCGAAAGGTTTTGACAGATTGTTAGAAAAGTGCTGGAGTGAATCTGTTGACATGCTTCCCCACCAAGAGACTTTTCTCCTAAGGAAGGAATTACTTACTTAATTCTTTCCATGCACAAGTGTACAAGTACCACCTACCATTGAGTTACATTAAAATTGGACAATTTTACACTGCATTCTTGAAAATGCTTTCCTTGAACTTTTCTCAAGATGAGTCCAAAAACATCACTCCATTTGGGCGTAGACTGGTTTGGGAATTACGACCCAGCAACTAAAAGATAGTGTCTGGTTTTGATGTAGGCAGACATCAGTATTTCTTTTTACTTTATTAATATTTCTCTGGATGAATAAGGTTCAAGGACTTTACGCCTAATAGGTATTGAATGCTGCAATAAACCAACAATTTATCAAATCAACAACCCAGTGTCCAGAAAACACTAAATCACAGAAAGTGTTTCAACATCAGATAAAAAAAAAACTATGATCCGACCAAACTAAGTCAAGCATTAAAATTACTCAAAGACACACGAAGGGAGTTAAAACCAATATGTCAGTGATAATCAGATTTGTCAGTCTGCTTAAAAGTGGCCAACCTTTAATAATATCACTATGTGAAGCACACAGCAGCTCATTCTTTACTTTACTTTACTGTTTTTACTGTGTTTACCTTGTGGAAGCTCCCATGGAAAACCCGCTTCACTTGCTCCTCATTAAATGTGGCTTTCTGGATCTCTCCTCGGGTGTCCTTATTGTAGAATGTGATTGTTTTACTAGAAGCTGAAGAGAGCAGAGGAGTTGATGAATGCCTGACAGTGTGTTATGATGCAGTGGCACGCAAAGCACGGACCAAGAACACATGCTTGTAAAGCAAAGAGAGGGATCGACAGTAAGCCTAAGGGGATTAGGTCCGTGACCCCTAATTATTTGCATGCAGTAAGGACATCTGAAAATGTGCTTCAAAAGGGCTAAAAATCAGTGTTTGGTATGCAGGAATTCACCTTGCCTCATCTGAATGTGATCAGTTATAGAGGCAACAGCACCTTAACTTGTTAAATAAACAGCGGTTGAAAATGAGTCAGCCAAGGCACGTTGAGAGTCTTACGATTGACTGTCAGTCCGACTTCAGGGTTGTTGTTTTTGTCTGAAATCTGCCAGATATCAAAAGGCTCATTGGGGGTGTCGGGAAGCAGGCGGAAGAGCAGAACAATGGTGTAAGATGGTGGAAGACCCTCAGGGTGGACCTCCCTGTTGATGTGAAAACCAAACAGTGAAAACTCACAAAATCACAATTGTGTCCTTGTTACAGTCAGAGTTTAAGTATCACCTGTGAGACCATAAAACCTGGAGTATTAAATCCCACTGCACTATGTCTCAGTCTGTGACTGCACAATTGATTGCCAGCTTTTATTTTGGCCTTATGGGACTTGACCACATATTGAAAGCATTTTCTGTCCCTGCTCCTTTTTCTAGGCTCCAGTTCCAAGTGTTTCCATTTGTGCACATTTAGTCAAAGCCTGTGCCCACGCACACAAACACGCTTCATTATAAACATATTAACAAAAAGTATGCTGCAGAAGTTGGGGTCCTTTAGTGACACTTAAGTGGTGGAAACAGGGATGCAACCTGTTTCCTGAAGGCCAGTGGGGGGAGGAGGTCCAAATCTGAGGGGGATTTTAACTTCTAAGCCTTATGGTCTACATGTTGCACAAAGAAATTGCTGTGGGCTTAGTGCCAAAGGCAAAAGGGAAGCCTTGCTATCTATAAAAGCTACTGACAATCATTGAAATAATGACTCTGGACTGAGGACGATTATCTGTTAAGAACCAGTTCCTACTTGGTGGGCTGCCTTAAGAAGGCGTCCTTGTGCAGCCTGTAGGCAATGAAGCTGTTGTAGGAGCCTGGTTCCATTGACACACCGTTCATCCCTGCAAAGTTTCGGTCTGTAATGTTGAAGGCCTCCAGCATCCTAAAACCTAGAGGGGGGAAATAACAATAGTCATGTTGAGTGCATGGAAAAGAAGTGGAATCCAGCAAAGCTTATGAGCAATGTTGTAACTTTAGCAAACTGTAAACCTTTGCTACAAAATGTTATTCTTACCAGGTGTTGTGAATCCATTGATGTAAATAAGAGGGCAGGCTGAAACAGGAAAAAAAAAATCACATCAGGTGTTGCCTTATTGGGCAGGTACCAGCGTAATGAAAATACTGTAATGTGACAGTATTCCATACTAGAGGTCGCTGTTTCACAAATAAAGGTGATCAGGTTGTCCTGGATCTTATCGAAGGCATCATAGTCATCGACCAAAAACACATGTCTCTCGCTGGGCTTGCTGCCGATGAGTCTCAACTCTGAGATGTCAACATCAGCCACTCCAACCACAAACACACTGTAGCCTGCGGAGGGAAAGAAATAACACAGAAAAAAAAGACTATTGTTCAGCTTCCAGTAATAGCTGGCTGGTTCACAACTAACAGTTGATTGAGTTAGCCAAAAAAAAGAGGAAATGTGAATTATTGGGTTTTATATGTGGTGTACAACGTCAAACAATAATACACAAGACTACAATCATCCACTCCACACAGACCGGCTTGCTGCAGCTTTTCTGCATTCTTCTTGACATCATCCTGGGAGCGTCCGTCTGTGACCACCACCAGCACCTTGGGGACGTTCCTTCTCATTCCTGCATCTGAGGTGAACACTTTCTCATACACGTGCTTCAAAGCGATTCCTAAGTGAGGAGAATGGAACAGAGCATTGTCAAATGGCACTTTAAGGTTAATTCACTATGCAGCAAAAAGATCAGTTCAACATACCTATCTTTGTGTTTCCTCCTCTGTAGCGAACCTTCTCAAGGGCTGACAACACCACACCCTTGTCATGGTAGGTGCTCAGCTTGAACTCTGTCTTGGCATCATCACTGTACTGAACAAATCCAACCTATTTAAGAAAAAAAAAGTGAAGAATGAGAAGAGAATTAAACAAGATCTTAAAAGAAGCTAAAAGGTGATCTTGGGAGAAGAGTTTAATACTGACCTGCATTCCCTTTGGACTGATGACGTCAAAGGCTCCGGTCATACTTTTAACAAAGTGAATGACTTTGGCAAAGCTTTCATCTCCAATACTCCAGGAGCCATCGATGAGGAAGACCAAGTCGGCCTTGGCACCTTTGCACACTGTTGCACAGGGAAGTACACAAGAAGACAAAATTGAATATATTTTTTAAAGCCAAAACACATAATGGTTGGCACAGAAGTTGTGACAAAGTCTACGCACCATCCAGAGCAGGGGGAGCAGTGGCTGGAGCAGGAGGAGTGGGAGGCTCAGTGGGCCTCTCTGTGGGCTTAACCACTGTGAGCCAAAATGCAAACAAATTTAGTAAATGAAAAGTGACATATTATACAAAATTGTACTGTACACAGTTACACAGTTTTATTTTTTCCAACTTACATGTCCTCTCCTTGACGCTCACTCCAGGTCCCTCCAAGTTGGGGGTTTGAGTGAACACAGTGGCGTTGTAAAGTGAGTCGGGAGACAAACCATCGAAGCAGTAATTGCTCTCCGAGCCTCGGACGGTGACCTCCTGTGCACCCCTCTTTGAGGCTAGAGATGAAATAAGGACAAGAGGGGAGAAATTGTAATCCAGCGTTTGTTGTTCTGTTGTGTCCATGTTTTATGAGTCTTTGGATGAGACAACTAAGTAAACACTCACGGTCAAAAGGATTGACCTTCAGCCTGTAAGAAGTAGCCGCTCTGTGGGGAGCCCACCGGATGCAGAAGGAGTCATAGCCAACGTTGTAGGTGTGAAGGTCTGTGACACTCAAGTCCACTAGAAGATACCAAATGTGGCTGCTGTTAGTTTGTTGGCATTTATACCTTTTACCCTTGAGGCATAAGTTAGGTTCAATAGTCCAATATTTATATTTATGCGAGTCATACATACAATCCAAAATGACCATATCTTTCCCAAAAATCATTTGCAGTAATCGCTCTAACTCTCTGTTGTTTAGATTTCTAAAGTCACTGTTGGTCCTGTCATTACATAATGTGCTTCTCTAACTAAATAAACACAACCAATTGGTTCCTTTTAAAATCCCGTAAAGAGGATTTCCTCATTGTCTTACATGTGGTTCCTTGTCCGACCAAGGGTTCACTGAAGCCTGTGTTGTACTGTGCCAACACCTTCACATCGTAGGTTGTTCCAGGTTTCAGGTTGTGCAGTTGGTGGGTGGTGACGTCTCCAACCAGTGCCTCCATGGTCTCATCAGAACCTGGGGATGAATGGACAATATTATAAGTACATTCTTGTACTTAAAGCATATTGTGAATACAAGAGAATTTTATTGTTAATGGTAACTTGTTCTCACCCTCTGGCTGATAGATGAGCTTGTAGCCATTGACCCTGGAGGGAGCAGCATCCCAGGACACCCTAAAGCGGGTGTACCACTCATCTGTCACACGGAGGTTCCTGGGGCCCAGCATGCCAACTGTGGGGTACAGCACCAATTAGGACAAGGTTCAAAGTTTTACTAAAGTATTTAGTCAAAAACTGCCCAGCAAAGATATTGCAGGTACAAAGAGTATTAGAACAAAACACTATTTACAAAAATATGCCAATAAAATCATGTCATCATTCTGACAGTCAAAGGATGCCAAGATTATCAATGGATTATAATTGGTGCACAGATTTGTTCAGAGTTAGTGTTAGTACTTGATAATAATATCCAACATGGATTTCTAGAGCCTGAAATGTGTTTCTTTAAATCGGCTCAGTATATATATTTTTTTCTTAAAAAAGAGAAAGTTCCGTACGTGTGTGTCCGTCTCCTTCCAGTTCTCCTCCAGCTCCATCAGAATAGATTGCTGTGACTTTGATGTTATAAGGGGTGTCTGGGTCCAGGTTTTGCAGGATGACATTGTTTTTGTTTCCTGGCACTGTTGTCTGAATAAACAAAGTGCAAACGCATTAAGACTTAGAAAAAAATACCAAGGATTCGGCTAAGAATTATTTTTAAGGTGAAACTTTGCAAAAGCTTACATATTCATCAATGGGATCTCCTACAGTTGGAGCATAAGTAATACGGTATTGCATGACAGGACCATCAGCATGTTCCCAGGTCACAGAGAGGGTGGTAGTGGTGGGGTCATAAACGTTCAGGTTCCTGGGACCACTTCTGGGCACTGACAGAGAAAACAAAAATAATAGGGATTTTTTTTTTTTTATTCTTCGTTATTTATACCTATACGTTATTGTTCATCTAATGAGATCAAATTTATATGAGTTCTTACGGGTCGTTCCCACATCTCCAATAGTGGGTCCTTCACCATCACTGTAGACGGCAACCACTCCGACATTGTACCTTGTGTCTGGAACCAGCTGCTGCAACAGTGCTGTGGTTGTGGTTCCTGGTACCAACACCTGCACAAAGACCTCAAACAACTCAGGAACCAATCCTGTTCCATGTGTTCAGTAAATAACTCACCAGTAAAAGGCTAAAGGCTGGCAAATGTAAACAGACAGTGGGCGATGTAAAGCCTCTCCTTTTTGTCTAGTGCGTTGCAACGACTGTAAATAGTCAAAGGACAGTCCAAATATTCCTTTGATGTTTAGGTTATGGTGGTTAAGGGATGTATGGAATGACGTGGGAGTGTCAGACGGTCGCCGCAGCTGTTTAATATAGTCTAACTGTGAGTACAACCAAACACAGAGGCTCCGCCCACTTATTACACACTAAGGATGTGTTACTGTACTGTCTGCTACTGCACTGTAGGAAACAGGGATGACACTGCAGGGCTGATCCCTGAGGGGCGCAGAGGTGTGGGGGTTGACAGAAAAGGACTATGTGTAAAAGTAAAGGACAGTGGTTACCATAGTTAAACTAGCAACATCAGAGGACTTTTTTTTTAAGGTAAATCAACCAAGGTTGTAGAGTTTGCTCAGACCAGTGGTCATTCTTTTTCTGTTTTTTTTTTTGTTAACACTAAACATTACGGCACTACTATGCCCACATCTAACATACCATAGGTGTATTACGGTACTGTCTGTTTTCAGGTTAGAAATAGTCGATGGTTCATGTGTGACATTATCTACAACAGTCTGTAGGATCACAGACTGTCCAGGTGTTGTCCAGGTATTTTACCAGCTCTTAACTCAAACATATCTTCCACATGTTTCCCCTGTTCAGTCAGCTAACTAGCGGAGGCCAGATGTGGGAGATATGTGGGCCCATGGTCATGAGTTTGAGACACATGGAAAGAGTCGGTCTCAAACTCATGTGACTTTGGTGCACAGTTATTGCTCTGCGTTTAAAGATTGTTCCATGATTGTACTCACAAAAAAAAAAAAACAGTGATTTTTTAATCCACTCTTTCTCATTCCCTAATCCCACAAATAAAACTGTGGCGGAGCTGGTACCACATACCACATATCGTGTAAGAGTGGGAGCAGTAATTACGGATTTCTTCCTCAATGAACAGTTTATTGCCTGGAAACAGTTGGCTGATGAAAAGACTAAGCTGGCAGTAAATGCACACATGTACCATTTGGTGAACAGACTAATGATTTGCATTTAATAGTTCAGGAAGACGCTCTTTTTTATTCTTTACGACTCGTAACAACCAGCTGAACTCGGGATTCAGTTTGGCCTTCAAAACTCCACTATGAGCATGATATAGTCACCACACCCTGACCAAGAGCCCACTGTCCTATACTGTATGTATTGTGCTCAGACATTGTAGAGAAACTCACCGACTCAGGGGGTTTGACTCCAGTCACGGGAGAATAGATCACCCTGTATTGCTGGACTGGTCCAGTTGCAGCCTGCCAGCGAACATTGAGGGTGTTTGTAGTGGGGTTGAAAACCTGGATGTTCCTCACAGGGCTGCGCGCCACTGCCAAGAAAAAAGGCAATCAAAAGGTTGAGGAAGACGGAAAAAGATGAAGTGGGTTCATAGAGAATGGAACTAGTCTGTTGTATTCTGCTTTAGGCTGTCTTTCATCTTTTGCTGTCCTTGTCCTGTGTCAACCTAATACTGCACAATCTTTTAACAGTTCCATTAAATTAAGGGCTATTCTCTAAACTGACAAGTTTAAATAAATATATATGCTAACAACGTTACACTTCCTACTAGTCACCTCAAGGTTAATGAAAATATACGAGGCACATGTTTGAAGCTGGTCACTGGAGGTTATGAGGCACCTGTTTAGAGACTTTGTGCATTTGCCTGTGTCATGAATAAGGCAGAAAAAGAAAGTGGGCAAAGCACAAGCCAGCTTCACAGAGCAAGGTTTGTTGCCCAGTAAGCCACTTCAAATCCATAGACACATTTCACAGCAACTGTCGGCTCATGAAGTGACTCACGGTCCGTCTTGGTTACAATGATGTATGATAAGAAAAAGTAAAAAACTCCTGGCTGAAGTTGCCAGTGTATAATGGGGTTAGGAAAGCCACAGATTCCTGGTAAAAAAAAATAAATAAATATCTGTGCAATCACATTCACCGTCTCCCCTGTGTGTTGGTTAAAACGTCTGAAGCTGGGCCAAGGAAAAATAAAGGTAACGGTAGCAGACATGGAGTGTAACCTTCGCCAGTTCAGCTGAGAGCCATAAAACATATAATGTGCTCCATTCATTTGTAACGCCCACCCCCAATCTTTGATTTTTTTTTTCCCCAAAGGGAAGCCAATTACCCAATATCCACCCTCCCCCCACTCACCAGCTCCACCATTACCCTGACCACTACACTCCATTCCAACCTATAAATGGACAACATTACGGTAAAAGCAGAGGAGACACTATTATATTGCCGCCAACCCCAAAGAATTCCTTCCTATGCAATCAGGCCGCGAAATGCTGACTCATTCCCAACGGAGTTTGGCAGTTTGGAATTGTGGGAAAAAAAAAAAAACAGAAAATGTCTTCTTTTCATGAGAGTTCAAAGTTAGCTGATGGAGGCTAATACTGTACAAGGTATGGGTTACAGTCATTGGTGGGGGCATCTGATGAGTTTGGCTTGGCTTGGCCATTTGAGATGATATTGGGAAATAAATCAGACATGACTCATAACCTCATTGAAGGTTTGTGACACAGCAACAGTGAAGCAGAGGCTGAGGCCAGTCAGTTCATCCTGGACAGACATGAATAGACTTTGGATGTGGGAAAAAAATCCCACTGCCAAGTCTACATGGTCTATTCTGGGCCCTGACAACCTGTCATCACCAGATCTAATCTTTCCAGGATGCCTGGCTAGTACCTACAGCAGGGAGTGGATACATGCAGGCTTACATGTTTTGCCATTGTCTGACATGCGTTGTCCTTCTCCAGCCGAGTAGACAGGAGCCACAGTAACAGTGTATTCTGTGTCAGACTGAAGGTTCCTCAGCACCGTGTTGTAAGTGCTGCCTGACACCTGCACCTGGGTGGAAAAAACAGCAGAGAATGAAAAACAAAGTCAGAGTCAATTCAGAACTTCTCTGAGTGATCGTCCACGGCCCTCGGTCCTACCATCTGCTCCTCTCCTCCAGCTGTGGGAACATAGAAGATTCTGTACTGGCGAACATTTCCCTCAGCGGGTTCCCAGTCGACATCGAGAGTACTTGTGCTGGGATTGGTCACCCTCAGGTTCCTAACGCCGCCCAGTGGTTCTTGAGAAAGGACAGATTATCAGAGGGACCTGGAAATGTAGATTATTTTAGGGAGAAAATTAAGTCAACGACAACTTACTGGTTTTTCCGAGGCCGTTCAGCTCTCCACTCTCCACTCCCCGGGCGTAGAGGGCCACCACCGAGATGGAGTACTCGGTGTCAGGAGTCAGCTTTGGAAGCAACACTGTTGTCTTTTTGCCTCCAACTTGAGTCTAGTAACAGATGACATTTTATTAAAGTAGGAAAAGACAAAAAAACCTTGTCTCATTAACCATGACCAAACATGGCCCACCTCCTTAAATTCCATTGTGTTGTTTTACAACTGTGGTTTATACTAATGTTAACTGGAAAATGAAGAAATTATGCACCTGCATGTCGTATGCAAAACGTTTTCTCATTTATTCTCTGTTTGTTATTTCGTTAGAGAAAACATTCGTAGCTGTTTGTTCAAATTCAATATGTGAATGAGAGCATTTACAGAAACTGGATTATAATAACTGCTTGGCCCTGTTAAGCCTAAGTGACTAAGTAGACTTTGATTTTATTAGTTTTGGCCCATTTGGTGATTGATTGTGACACCCCATAAATTAAAATGATTAGTTAAGGACTCTAGAGTAATCTATATAATTTTAAGCATTTTTCTCATAATTAGTTGATTATTCTTGAAACCATTTTGCTTGTCACCAATTTCCTGTGCATAAATGATAATATATACAATATATTATAATAATAAATATATAATAATAATCCTACAAGAATTGGAGTTTTGATGTCATATCTGAGGCAGAATATTGAATTTAAGGAGAAAAACAGAACTAGCAAATGCACAGCACACTAAAAAGGAATTTTACAAAAAAATTGAACTATCTTCCACATGTTGCTTTGATTAATGGTATTGACTTGATGGAAAAAGTTGTACCTGAAATCTACCGGGCTGTCAGGAATGTTTTTGAATGTTTTTGGACAGGCTTATTACGCAGCACCACAGCCAAGGTAAACCTGTAGGCTGATAGCTGAAACAGGCGGATGTCTTTTCATTAGAAGTCACGACTGATGATTAATTTAAAACGTCGCTTGTGGCTGATATTATCAGGAGCACAGATAAAATCCTAAGCCTGGTGTTTTGAGGATTTAAGTCAAGCTTTGTCCGGACAGCTTTCTCATTAACCTACTGTCTGTTCAGATATATAAAAGGATGGTTAAAAAAAACAGGGATGAAAGAATGTATTTTCTTAAAGTGTTGATCCAAACACTCTTGACTCACAGCTTTTGTTGGAATGTTGACTGTGAATCGTGAAAGATTGGCCAGCCCTAGCTTTTCATCTTCCAGTTTTCCATCAACCCTTCAGTGTGATATCATCAGTGCAATCAACACAGCTACAACTTATCAACAACTAATGGATAAATAATTCCATCCTGCGTTCAAGAAATGCAGCAGCAGCAAAGCTGAGGTGATAATTTACAAAACCAAAGTTTGGAGACACTAATATAAACATGCACATGGGAGAACACGACGGGAGAAAAGGGGAGAATTTATTATGTAGTGATGAAGTTGCTGATTACAACAATCTGCGGGTGGTGCTGCCGTCACATACTACTACTGTAGACTTCAAAATTATTTTTAAAAAAGAGAAAACCTGAGATTACCAGTATAGTATGATTGTAAAAAATACATTTCTCAGTTTTGAGAGACTAATTGTCTGCATTGCACCAGTGATAATGTCCATTGATCTGTAAAATTGGTGTTGGTGGACACAGGTTATCTTTTTGCCTTTGGCTATTAAAGTAATCTCACATCAGGGGTGCGTATTGGCAGGACTCTACAGATATTATCCACATCAAGATACAATTATATGTTATATTAAATATTTATTATTTAATATTTTTATATTTCAATAACGATCTAACTCTATTAAAACCCTTAACATGGTAAACCAAAACTGCCCTGGGAAAAACATCCATAACTAGCTGGAGAATATAGATACAATATAATGTAAGGACAAGATATTCTACAAATTGAAGAGTGCTTATCGATGTTCTCAGTCCATAATCAGGAATTTAAAGTTTTATTTGTGGTATTATGCTTCATAGGTCACACACAAAAATATTGTCTGCCAGAGTTGCCTGGAGAACAGTTCAAATTTCAGAATGCAGGTCACTGCTGTGGACGTCAGTCTGTAGCCTTTTGGGCCATGATTTTCGAGGAAATGAGTAAAGTCTGACAGTAAATTAAAACACTAAAAACTTCAGCCATCATCCAAAAGGACTTTAACTTTTGGAGAAGGGCTGCCAGAAACTGCCTGACCAGATATTCTGCACAGAGGGGGAATATTTAGAAAGGAGAGGGCTGTGATTTGACCACTTTATTTCCACTATTTCCAAACAAGAGTTAAAGAGGTTTGATCTAGGCTCAAATAAATATTCCTGACAGATGTTTAGCTACGTACAGGGCAAGTGTTTGTCTTAAGGAGGCAAATCTGCGCAAAAGAAGGAACTTCTGACTAAATAACAATGGTATGTCTGGCCAAGATATAGTAGACTAAAGTCCAACCACGTACAAGGCAAAGAAGACTTTCAAAAACGATCTGCAGTGGAAACTTTTGTTTTCAAAGATTCGGTAAATTTAACTCCTCCACTCCCTGTTCTTAGTTTTACTGGTAGTCTGTCTTTCATTGAGGTGTGACTTACTGTTTGACTCCTGCCTCCAGATGTGGGCACATAAGTGATCCTATAGTTCTGGACACGGCCTGACGCTGGATTCCACCTTGCATTCAGAGTGGTGGTGGTCTCGTTGTACACAACCAAGTCAGTAGGAGCAGCGTTGGGCACTGGTATATGCACGCAAACACATACAATACCACAATGTTACCAAAACATGTAACATGCCAACATGTTTATTTGCTGGGTTTAGTGTAAAACACACTCCTCATGGATTTACTTGCAAATATCTTTTAAAGTCATTGTCCTTGATATTCTAGTCAACCTGAGTGAAGATGTCTGCGATTTTTCTTTACTAAATTGCCGACATTTTGCAAAAAGCAGGTCTACTTTAACAGTGAAACAAATCAAGGACTGTTGCTTTAAAAGTGAAAAGACAAACCACAGCTGGTAAGTTGTCTTTTCTGAAGCAGGAGCATCCAGCCATGGATGGGTGAATGCATGGATGGACTGATAAGTACATGGATGAATGGGATGAGCAGATAGATGGATGGATGGATGGATGGATGGATGGATGGATGGATAATGGGATGGGCTACAAAACAGAAACTGCAACCTCTGTTTTGCAGGTCATGCATTGTTGGAATCCACAGGTTGATGTCGATTCAGGAGGAGCATAAAAACATACAGCCATGGATGGAGTGATGACATTGTCACAGACACAAGAACAGAACACTACAATGTGTCCTGGGTGTTTGAGCGGTCGATGGGTTAAAGGTTGTGCTAGATGGCATGGTGATGGTTGTCCACTGGACAGTAGCACTGATGACCAAATGAATGAATGAAACATGGATGATGGACATGCTTTCAGCGCTTCACCACATGTATACTTACGTCTGCTATCAGGTTGCCTGGACACTACAGAGGCAGAAATACGTAAGAATTGCCATATTTTTCACAGCTTATTTTACGAGGGTATATTTTCACAAGGTCAAGCAAAAGTCAAACAATTCTGTCACGACTGAATTAATGTAATAAGGATTGTTGTGAAGGGATGGCATCAGAGGGTCAGTAATCTTACGTGTTCTCTCATTGCCCATCAGATCCTCGCTCTCTGATTCATCTGGATAAATGGCAGTGACAGTCACATCATAAGGCGTGTCTGGCTCCAGGTTCTCCAGGACGTGTGTGGTTTCGTCATTGTTAAGGATGGCCTATTGAGAGCAGGGCAGGCAAAGCACATGTGATAAGCTGCTTTTTTTATCCACTGAAGTCAAAATCCATATTAGAGCGATTATCATTGGCTCGTTGCAGGCGTCTTGTTTTGATCAGACGTTCTGTCTGCCTCCAGGAGGCCTTTTCCAATGCACTGCCCAAAAGTCTTCTGTGGGATTCATCAGGAAATACCTGAATGATTTATTGGAAAAGTGAAAATCTAACAGCAGCTGGTTTTCTCTTACATGTTGGAAAGCATTCTCTCCTTTCTTGCTCCATCCAATGCGGTACAGTGAAACATCAGGGGCTCCATGCTCCCAGGTTGCCCTGAAGCTCGTCTGGGTGACTTCAGAGAACCGCAAATTCTTTGGTGCAGGAACCACATCTATGGAGCAAAGAAGGTGAAGTCATTGGATGTTGTCATAATACTAATTTAATTCCAGGCCAACCTGGGAATCTCCACTCACCGGTAACAGCATCTGCCAACATGGTCCGTCCACGTCCATCATCGTAGACTGGAGTGACAGACAGAGCGTACTCAGTCTGTGACATTAGGTTCTGCAGCTGTGTGGTGGTCACGTCGCCTCTGACCTCCAACTGGAAGACAAATACTTCATTGGTTAAAGCAGTGAACAAGTGGACAAGACTTTAATATCTGTGTGATAACTGATCTCCTACATTACTTCCACATGCTTTCATACTAAGCATCTATTTACAGGACAATTAGAGATATTTATCCGGCTTGTTAAAACATGACTAGAGGGCGTAAATGTGGGCTTCATTTATACTGAACTGGGAATTTTTATTCCATTTCATTAAATTTTACCAACCACACCTCAGCAAATGCCACTTGAGGGGAATCATTCTCATCACCTATTAACAGCTGTTGTTTGTCTGAGTGTTTTTGTGTTAAAGCGTCAGTAAAACTTTTATAATGTACTGCTTCTCCTTCCACATAACACGCACTGACTATTACTACCATCTGTTTTAGGAAAGTTAAGTGAAAAGTTTAAGGTTTTCTGCTGCAGTACAATCCACAGTATAACGGTAACAATCCTTGAGAATACAACATTGTGACTCTTTCCACTGTATGGTGTTCCATCATGTGTTCATAGAGCTGCATGATTTATCATCTTCTCTTGAAACCTTTTATTATTGAGAACAACTTAGGTATCGAACTTCACACACCTGCTTCACGTCACCTTCCTCAGGCTGGTAGGTTACAATGTATCGGCGAACAAGACCTGGAGCTGCATCCCAGTAAAGCCACATTGTGCTGTGAGTAACGTCACGGACCTTGAGTTCACCTAATGGTGGCAGAGGAACTGGGGAAAAAATTACAGGGTTAAAATTAGTAGAGGGATTATAGAAATAACTGTAGCAAAATGGCTGTGATCACAGTAGTACTGTAGAAATCCATTATTTCATGGTTGTAATCTTTGTTGTATATGTACTGTAATACTTAATGTCTGTAAAGATTCTCATTCATCCAGCTGATGATATCAAAAAAGGGTTGAGTTGTAAGCAATTGGACTACTGCTTGGATGAAGTTCCTCAGTTGAGGAATGAAACGTCTTTCAACTCCAAGAAGAAAACCAGTTGCTTACAACTAAACCCATTTTGTAATAGTTAATGTAGCAGGAGCAGTACTAACAGTATTGCTGGTGTTTCTTGAAATATTAGAAAAGTATAATTAGTATCATCACTGAAGAAACCATGTAGTATTGGTAATAAAAAATAGTATCGTAGTAAAATAAGCATTTGCTGTTATCGTTATTGTACTATATTATTATTGTACTAAAGAGGTAGCAGTAGTTCTAATATAACAGAATAGTGGTTGAGGTAGTAACAGTTGTGTTAGTAGTAGCGCCAAGAGTGGTAGTGAGTACGTACGGGTGACTCCCCTCTCGGTGAGTGGCTCACTGGCTGATTCCCCATGTAGGGCAAACAGGGACAGAGAGTAAGCAGTGTCAGGGAGCAGCTTCACCAGCTGCACATCAGTTGTATCTCCTCTCACTCTGAGCTATAGCAGAACAAAAAAAAAAAACCAACATAGGCTCAGAGGTTAAGTGGACAATGGAATGTGCTTGCAGCCGTAGAAATATTTGTATAAGAAGGTGGAGACATGCGTGGTTGCGACAGATCTGTGGAACCTAAGTTTGAGTCATTGGGTATGACGCATATGGACGTCCCTTTGGCAGAGTGAGATCATGGATAACTTTCTTTGTTGAGGTAACAATGTTCCACTGTATTTTGCTTTCTTGCTTTGTCTGCAGAATTGCTGAAACAAACACTAGCAGCTTTGTAAAAATTGACATCAATGTGTGACATCTGTGTTGTGTCAGAATCTGCTGACAGCAGGTTTTTTTCTGGTCACTTGTAGTGTTTACCAAAGATCCTCTGGAAGTGTGTACTTGTTTTTTCCAGCCGTAAACATGTGAGGCGTACCTGCTCCAGAGGTTGCGGGTTCTTCCCCGCTCTCATACCACGTGCATGTTTCTATTGGTAAAGTCTTATTTATGGCAGTCTTACCTCCTGCTCAACAGAGGGCTCGGTGGCATTGATGGCGCTGTAGAGCAGCATGTAGCCTGTGGCTCCTTGGGCCGCTTCCCATCTTACACGCATGGTGGTGACCTGCTCATCATAGACATCCATCCTCCTCACGGCGCTCAGGGGCACTGCACAATTTAATTAGGGATTAAATTGTTGCCTACCTTCAACTTTAGCACAACGACTCTAATATATATTACATCAATTATTTAATTATCCTGACTAGACTTTTTTTTTCATTTACCTGTGACATTTAACATTTTTTTAGTTTTTATTTTAACTTCCTCTAGAGCAGACTTGAGTTTTATTATCTATCTGGACACAAAAAACACTGGCGCAATTCATAGTAAAAATTTTCTTCAAATGTCTAATCTTGTACATTATAATTCAATTATTTTGCCAAGCATTGACCAATCAACCAATGCCAGACTCATCTGTTAGTAAAATTGTGAACCTTATTTGAACATTACAAGTGTTTATCCATCTCTAGGTCTGGAGAATGTAAGTTGATCAAACATTTACACACATGCTCATATCACTGCTATAATTTAGGCTGAACAATGAATCTCATTCCCAGTCGGCAGAAGTATAATAATGCACACTGAGCCTCAAGCACTGTCCTACTGTGTGGCCCACCAGTAACAACATGCTAAATGAAACCAGAATAAATTAAATCCGACTAAAACCTCAGTGTAATTTTGTAAAGTGCCTGTAACTCTAATTAGAATTTATTGCCTCTGACACCTGGGATTATAAAAACCTGACAGTGAATGAAGTAAAAACAAAAAACAGTGATTGCAGTCACTGAGGGCATGTACTATACTGGGTATTTGTAGGACATACATGTGGTCTCAGTTCCTCTGAGAGGCTCACTGCTCTCTTCGCCCACCACAGCGTAGACATTGACCATGTACTGGGTCAGTGGGTTGAGCTGCTGCAGGACAACTGTGGTCTGAGAACCATCAACAAACACCTGAAGGGAAAAAAAAAGTTGGGAATTAATTTGAATATTTGTGTAATTGTTATAAAAAAAAAACCTTTTGACACCAAATAATTACATTTAGTATTGAGTAGAAATCCCGGTCCAAATCATTACACAAATACAAAACCTTGCCAATCTCTCTGCAGTTTCCCCATTGGAGCTACAATAACTATAATAATGACTCAATTTGAATTTTAACTGCAAAATGTGTGATCAGATTCAGTGAATTGCAAACAAAATACCCGGTGATAAAAACACTTTTTTTCCCAACAGGAATTTTTTTACTTTAGTAAAGTTATCGTCTTGTCTTTCAGTTTCAACATATTTCTTCTACCTGTTGTGGGCGACCAGACACAGTCATGTACTCCACACGGTATTTTTCCACGGGGCCTTCAGGAGCAGTCCAGGTGGCTCTGAAGGAGTGGTGTGTCACTTCTGATGTAACCAGGTTGGTTGGAGCATCAGGTGCACCTCCTGTTAGAAGAAGTGTAGAGAACTGAAGGCCACAATGGACATGAATAAACCATTTAATGTGTCTGTGAAGATTCTCATTCATCCAGGTCATTCTATGCAAAAAACATTGAATTCTAAGCAACTGTCTCATTTGACCTAAAGAGGTGTGACCGATACAACTCTTCACCCCTTTGTCCAGCGGAAAAGGGAGTGATCTACTAGTACTAGAACTACTAGTGTTCCCTCTTATATCAAACAGAAACTGATTGAGTTCCTCAGTTGAGGAATAAAAAGTCTTTCAACTCCAAAAAGAGGTCCAGTTGCTAAGTACAACTAAACCTTTTGGAAACTATTTAAAGGCATATTTTTGTTCTACACTGTTCAGAGAAAAAGGGTAAGAAGAATTCATTAAAAGGAATTGTATTTAAACATGGTAACTAACTATGTCCATTGCAGGATTTCCAAAATTGCAACTTTTTTAATAAGATCAAGAAGAAGACATTTTTATATTCAATCAGGAGAAGGATGGGTCAATCATTGTAAAGGATATAATAATAGTTCTGACATCATTTTCAGTAAACAGCCTCAAGAGTTCCTTTAAATGTTTGTCAGGACGTTGTAATTTCTGTGGGTCTAAGGATCCATGTTCAACTGTTTTTCTTTATACTCCTCAAGTTATCTTGAGGGCTAGAAACTAAGTAGTGTATTGAATGATATGTACTGTATCCAGATAATGTGTAAACATATATTACCTCCTCCTTTTACGCTGTTACAAAGGTTGTCAGTGAGCCTGTCCACGATGTCGAACAGGAATGAGAAATCGGCCACGTTGTACATGTGAATGTCATCTGGGTCAGAGGCGATGGACCTGAGCTCGTTCTCATCAGCGTTCTTCACACCTAAGTGGTTCAACATCCGTTAGTATCTTCTACTAAGTACAGTTATCTGAACAGAATGAGGATAAAGCTGTGCTCCGTACCAATGGCGTACAGCTCAATGCCCTGGTCACGCAAACTCTGGGAGTTGACAATAACGTCATCCTGGGATTTGCCGTCGGTAATCAGCACGCCAATCTTCAGTGCATTGGGTCGCATTCCCATATTCTCTTTAAAGTTGTTTTGAAGGATGTAGTTCAAAGCCAAGCCTGTAATGGCAAAAAATTGTTTAGAATCTTACCTGTTCAGAAGGATCATGAGTAAAAAGTAAATAAAAAAAACCGTTGTGGACATACGCAGATTGAAAGATTTTATTACCAGTTAAAGTGTTTCCTCCTTTATAGGGCAAGTTGGCCACAGCCGACAGCAGTGCTTCCCTGGTTTTATGCTCATTTAAGTGCCATTCAGTCTTGGGGTCCCCACTGTACTGGGCAAGACCTGTGGACCCAGACCTTGTTAAACAATCTCAAAACCTTGTTTTATTGGTTCGAAAATTAGTAAACAAAGAGACCAACCAATCTGGACCCTATCTGGACCAATGTCAAAGACTCCCACCATACGGGCGATGAAGGCACGGATGGTCTTGAAGTTCAGACGTCCAATACTCCATGAGCCATCCACCAGCAGAACGATGTCTGCCTGTGAAGTGGTTCTACAGGTCACATCTGAGAGGACAGATGGTTGTGTGTCACAAGGTGATAGAGAGAATAACTTTCAAATAAAATGTGGTCAAACAAGAGTTTACACAAGAGTGTGTTGTGAGTTGATGTAACGGTAGATAAGTGCATAGAAAAGAGGGAAGGATAGGTTTGTGGTCCTCTTAAAAGGAAAGAAATACATCAAAATTATTTTTTACAACCCAGAGCAAACAATCATATTTCAGCAGTAAAGCATTGTGGTCTAGGCTTCTTGTCAGGTGCTATAACTGTTATCTTCCTGCCGTGTGGCTTGTTCAGGCAGTATATCTCTCTTGTTGTTCTTGTTGGATCCTCCAGTTAGTCCCAGAGGGCAATTCAGGAGAATCTGACAGAGGAGGTGCATGACATATCAAAGGTCTCCGTAAATCCCATTTTCCCACACAGCTGTGTGATGACAAGGGAGGCATCTGATCCTCGGCACCTAAGTGAGGGCTGCAGATGTGCAACAGCAGATGTTGCACTAACTACCTCTGTCTGCAACTGAGAACAGGTTATATATTTGATTTACAGATTGGATTCCAAACACCCAGAGAATATAAGACCAATCTTCAGAGAGAGAGAGAGAGAGAAAATTGATCACGTTTTAACAATTTACACATTTTTTATGCACTGGCAAAATGACACACATTCTATATCCATCTATCACTGGGTTCAATACATATTAAATACTGTACACGTGTTGCTACTTGCACACACTGTCGCAGGATAATAACTTTGTTAAGGCTTCAGTTTCCCACTGGCTACATATATCCACTGATATTTGTCTATATTATGTTCCAGCAAATTAACAAATAATATATTTGTATATTTAGTAGTAAGTAGGACTAAAAATGATTAATCATAAACAATTATTACTATGATTATTTGGGATTAATTGCAATCAATTCCAATTTTTATGCTATTAAGCAAATTTAAAGTTTAATTCAATGAATTCAATATGACACATCAAATTCAATAGATGTGTTTGGGATCAACATTCCTGCTGGAGCCAGTCCTTGCATCTTAGAGGTCAACCCGACCTCTGCAGTTCCTCCTGGCAGACTCAGAAACTTTCCTGCTCTCACACCCACTGCACATCATGCTCTGATTCCCAAAATAGTAAAACATTATATTACTGCAAACAGCTCACAGGAGAATGGTCTGGTTTCGCCTTAGTCTGGAAATAACAGTGGAAGTCCAAGGTGACATAAAAATACGTGCCATAGGGGCAGACTGATGGAATTACCATTTCACCAGGGACTCACATTCCTTCCCTGCTTAAAAGGTTCAGTGATGTAATTATATTAGTTTTTTTTCTAGGCACAGATTATCAATGTTATAATCACCAAGGATGCTGCTCTAAGATGAGTCAATATGGTAAATATTGGCTAGAAATGCTTCATCTTCCTTGGTTACACATTATTAAAAAAAGAAATTGGAATTTTAACTTTACCAGTTGGTGGCAAATATGAGACGTCAGGGTCATCTCTAAGTGTGGTTTTCTCCTGTCCAGCCAATGGCATACTCTCTCCTCCATCAAACATACCAAACACATTCACTGAATATTTGGTGTTAGATCTAGGGACCAAAACAGCCATTGTTTGGTAAGAGATTTTGTAGTATAATTTGGGTGAAAAGAATAAAAAAAAAACCCACCTGAGCTCCTCTAAGACCACAGTATTGTCATAGGGACCAACCAAAAGTTCCCCCAGGTCAATGTCGTCCTCTGAAGGGTGGAAAGTGACCTTGTAGCCTCTAACATCACCAGGGGCGTGATCCCAGGTTACACGAAAGCTAGTCCTGGTAGGTTCAGAAGTTTGCAGATTTCTGGGACCCTTATAAGGTGATACTGAAGAAAGATGAGAATTCGTCAAGTAGGATGGTTAATGCATTAACCTGAATTTTAAAATTGGCAAAGAGAACGGAAGAAAGACATGTTTTCTGCTGCAAATATGTCCAACCTACATGTTGTTCCTACTCCTTGCCTTTCTCTGCCTTCTCCAGAACGGTACACAGGCACCACAGTAATGTCATAGGTAGTAAGGGGAGTGAGGCGTCTCAGCACAGTGGTAGTGGTGCTTCCTGGCGCCTTTGCTGCTAACTGCCGACCTCCGGCCTGCGGTTTGTAGGTGATACGATAGTTGACCACATTTCCAGGTGCTGCTGACCAAGTTACTCTCATGGTCTTCTCTGTTTCTTCTGTGACTACAATTGCTTTGCCGGCAGCTGAGACTGAAAAAAAATAAAAGGTTGATGAATGGAAGGCTTCAATGGAAACTTTATGGAAACAGTCAACTTTCGGGTTCCCTCAACCAGGTATTGAATATGTGTCTTAACCACCCAGGTTGCCAATATGCATTTGGAAATGTAAGCAGCATGGCTCTCCAGCTGTTAAGTAAACTAAACAGTCACACACTCGGCTAGCTTGCAGCCTTTCATCTGAATATCTGTTCTGTTTCTAGACAAGCATGAATGCAAACCCACCCAAATATTTCAGATTTCCACACGGATACATAGAACAGGCCCAAATGTTCATGATTAATGGTGTTACGCTGGTAGGTTTGGGTTAAAGATGTCATGAGTTTGAGCAAACCCATAGTTTTTATTTTTCCATACCGTGTTTCAAAGTTCTTCTTAAAAAGAAAGGACAAGTGTGAATTGTCAAATACGTGGAAATGCGCTTAGGAAAAATCTCTGTCTCTGTTCCATCATTTTTTTTATTGATGGAAAAAGGCAGCATATCCAAGTTGGCCTTGTGTGGCCTGTCTCTAAAGAGACCTGAGATGGAGAAAACACCAGCTCAAGTGCTAGAAACAGTGAGCAGGGAGGGTAAAAAAAAAACAAAGCACATTGAACGTTAAAGTCTACAACCCCACCACCCCGGAACTATGTGTGTGTGTGTGTGTGTGTGTGTGTGTATCCCACTGATTTTGCCAAAGTCAATAAACACTAATGATGGCTGGAACTCTTTTTTTTCCCTTAACAGATTCTCATAGCAGTGAAATACTTTTTTCTCACTGACTTCACTCGTTTAAACATTAGTGAAATCAATAAGCCAAAGACTATCTGTGCAGCATGTGCAGGTGTGGACATGACATCATCTTTAAATACTGCTTTGAAAACTGAATGCATGACCTTGGTAAATGTCAACAGCTCACTGACTGACCGGACAGACAGCTGAAAGATATATTTGATTTTGCGCAGCATTTCCCAGTTGGTCATTACTGCCTTGTTCTGTGAAAACCTAACAAAGCCTCTGACTTAAATGGGCAAGTAACATGAAAAATCCAACTGACAGGAAGACCCTTCTAGTATTTTTAAATGCTCAGTGTGACAGTTAAACTTAGAGAAAATTTTGATTTGCTTTCCCTCTGTGGTGATTCCACTTTTATGTCTTTTACTGTCACAAAGCTTACGTCCACATACCTTCACACTTTCCAGACAACCCCAAACAGAGAGCTCCAAAGGCTCATAAAAATTAAGTACATATGGTGGAAAAAAAAGGTGGAGCTTCCAAAGCAGACAAGGAGGGGAAAAAGGCACCGAGTGGACATGGAAAAATGAAAGCATTGAATTCAGGATGGTGGACAAAAAAATTGCTTACTGTCTGTAGTTTCCTCTCCAACCAGTGGCTGGCCTTCCCCACGGCTGTAACCAGCAAACACAGACACCTGATAACGTGTCTCTGGAGTAAGACCGTCCAGAACGGTGGCTGTCTGGTCTCCAGGTATTGTCTTTTCACCCTCCTCCTCAGAAAACAGAGACTTCCATTTGATGCGGTATTGACGAACATTTCCAGGAGCTGCCGTCCAAGATACGGCAAAACTGGTGTCAGTGACATCGCTGGTCACTAAGTCCCGGGGTGACCCAAGCTCTAGGGATGAAAAAAAAAACATTAATAACAGAATGAAAATAGTCACAAGGGCATCCATCCGTCCATCCATTTTAACCACTAATTTAATACCAAGTTGCAGGGCAGCAGACTCCACAACTGACACCCAAATCACATTACACTGCACTGTACTGTCCTACGGGTGGTTGGCCCACTAGAATCCAACCACTCTAATTGGGATTTGTCTTTGCCAAGGACATGGACCCTTGAGTATCACACCAAAGACAGCTGCATTGCCCAATGGCAAGCTAAGGCCTCAGAACAGCATATTCTGCTAATTTATTGCAAAGCAAATATCTGTTTTTATTCATCTACGTAAATGTCTTTTATTACAAAGTAACAGTAGGAAAATCTCTGGACTGATTGTAAAAATATATTATTCAGATATTCTGGAAGTGCAGCACACATGTAGTGGACAAGGGAAACTAACCCAGCAATAAACCCATGTCAATCACTCATGTCTTTGCTCTGTCCTCTCAGGCTCTGAACACCCTGGGCTTCTCCCTCCATGATCATAGACTGTTGGAAAATATCTGCAAAACTCATCACAAATCAAATAGCCTCAGTGCCTCTCCTGGCAGCACTTTAATTTTCCATTCAAACAGAGGAAACCAGATCTGCCAAAGTGAGTTTGCTACCAGTGCAGATGGTGCACTATTCATTTCATCTCTCCTTCAATCACTTTTAGTGAGAGGTCAACATAGGGGAGCCAGGCAGGAAAAGAGGGTGGGAGGCTGCTCTGTGCTCAGTTTCCCTGGTGGGTAACTAACACGGCTGAGCTAAGAGGGATGCTCGTGATTAGATGAACTCAACATCAGAGTTGCGTAGAAACACATTGTGATCCTGATCCTCTTTAATTTCCCTGCAGCTCTACATGCCAGCAGCACCTAATGACCAAATAATCACCGTCAAAGCACAGAGAAGTGGCTGGGTGGTCTCTGTCAAACCTCATCCATCAGACCACACCAACTTTAAATCAAAAGACAGTCTGCTGCAGAAATGTGATGCCACTGAAATCTACCACAGATCCACTGGAAAATCATTTGAAAGTGTCACACGAAAAGTTTATTTTAGGATCTGAAAATTAATCCAGCAGTTCTTACTGCAAAAAGTTAGGATTCCAGTGAAGTGAGGAGTTTACCTTTATGTTTTACAACAGTGTTCAAACACTGACAAAAATGTTTTAATTGCAGACATCAAAGGATCAAGACATAAACACAGCCCATACTAACTGAATAGTTTCCAAGACTTGAGGCAAAACATCTCAGCTGCTCAGTGCAAATGACTTTCAGTGATTCATTGTTAGGTTTTTTAATTAAATCCAGCAAAACATCAGCCAGATAATATCTCATCTACGTCTCTGTTCCAACACCTTCTACAGCCACACCCAACGGCATTCCAGGGCTACTGTCAAATTAAGACCTTGGACACATCCAGCTTAGTAATTTTCACAGAAGCCTCGCCCCTTACTCTAAAACACCACAAATTACACATTCAACAATCACTAGGTGGGTTCATGTGCCAACTCAACATTCATGTTGGCAACCAAAGATTTTTCTAAAGCACAAAAATTCAAATGGAATGAAAAGAACATCATTGCCAGCTGACAGAGCAAAGTACAAAGACATTTACCAACATGTAATGTCCCCAACGAGGGCCTAATAAGGCCAGCATCTAGTACCAAGTACTTTGTACATACTGTGTACTTATAAATAGAAAAGCAGACAAATTAAATCAGTATTAAACCGCAACCTTTTAGAAATCCTGGAACACAAACCTAATTTCTTCCATCATTTTACCAGGTTCATTTCATTAAACCTTACCTGGCGGTAGTTGCACATTCACTACAACATCAAATACTCTACCAGAATGTCTTAGTTGTATTTGTGCCAACATTTTCTTTTCATATCTGATGTTTTACCAAAATAAAAACCTTTCAGCCAATACGATCAGGCAGGAAAACTGAAAGAAAATGAATGCTTTATCTCCAGGTTAAAGACAAAAAAAAATCTTTTTTGAAATTTTGGGGATATTAATAATTAATAGTAGTAATTATTTATTAGGGAAATTAGCATGTATGCCACTACTGGGATCAGGAAAATCTTTCCAGCAACCCAAATCTATTCAGTCTTTTTTCCCTGCGGACTTCCACCCTTTCTCAGCCCCTGTCTGTCCTTTGTCCCACCCTTGGGGAAGACAAATAGAAAATTCTCTCTGAGGCCAAACATACAGCTTACACAGCTTTGAAGGTCCTCTAAGGTAACATATTCCACATGTCGGACGTAACCCCCTTCTTCATAAGTAAATAATTCTTCAATGTTTGTTTATAATATCCACATTTCAGAGGTTCGACTAAACATTCCCTATGACACCTCCTCTGTCTCCTTCAGAGTCATTTCAGGATGTTTTAACTCTGTCTCCCACTCGAGGCTTCTGTATTGGCCACTCTCCACTGCAAGCCACAAGGGATGTCTTTGTGTCTGCCACTCAATTCAGGTTCTCGCCTACATGGTCTTCACCATGGGTAACATCAAAATGAATGGCACACCAAACAATGAAATCAATGTTAAAGTATGCTGACGTCATGGCAGCTTCATGGAGCTAACTAAACAAAGTGCTTTGTCAAGGAGCTTTCTTCATGCGGGGGTGTGCAGCTGATGACAGCACAGAAATGACCAGTGGAAACTCACAGTCTGAGCAAAGCCAAACACTTTGGTCAACGTGGGAACCATAGGAGACAAAATCAGGACAACACACAGCGAAAAAATGTGTCTGACTGTGGCGCTCATCGGGGTCATTGGGATGAAAATAAAGACCAAGTCACAGAGAGGTAACGTGTCAGAACACTACAACCTTTCACTTATAATCACAAAATAACAAGAATCAGAATTGAGTTCAAGGTACATGACAAGTAAGACTGCAATGAATAGGCCTCTTGTTGCTCCATGTACAAAACACCATTTAGCATTTTTCAATAAGGTTTGTGTGCTAGTGCCACATTTGTGTAATGCCATACACAATTATTATTGTAAGCAGCACAGCTGTGAATAAAAAGCATTTTCTGGTCCTGTAGGCGAAATGGTTTTGACGATCACGAAAGTACGTCACGTCTCAAGAAGCACCGTGACCTACAAATCAAAGTCCCAGAAAGACCTTGATGTAAAGGTACAGGCCAGACATATGGAAGTCTGCTCAAGGCATTCCTTCTGGTTTCTAGATTTACAAGCAGACCCCTAACCACTTCCACTTCCCTATATTTATTTGTGGCAGTCTGGCTAACCTCACATCACTGCCAAAAATGACATCAATTTTGTAAATGTTTTCCTCCAACTCCAGACTATATAAAACACTAAAGGATTTCTAATGTAGTCAATCAACCTCATTTTAAAAGAATACTTTTGTTTAGCTTGTGGGACAGAAATATGGGTTGCACATTTAGTGAAACTCTTACCTTCTAGGGTTGTACCAGTTCCCAGAAGAGGATCACCCACACCAGAAGAATAGCGAGCACTGACAAACAGCTCATATTCTGTCGCTGGTTGGAGGTTCTTCAGCAAAGCCTGGGTAGTATCTCCTTTGACGGATATTTCTTTCCTCTCCCCACCCTCAGATGGTTTATAGGCAATACGGTACTGAACAACGTTTCCTGGAGCAGCCTGCCATGCCAGTTTCATTGTCGATACGGTCTCATCAAAGACGCGAAGATCTCGAGGAGATCCCCGCTCTGACAATAACAACAAAATGAACCCCCATCATTCAAGATCCAAATGACTATCTCACATTTGGTCTTCAACATTTAGTTCCAAATAAAAAGTTTTTTCCACTCACCTTCCTTGGTGATACCCCTGGTCTGCATCTGTTCCCCTAGGCCAGTGGAATATTCAGCAGACACGGAGACTCGATAGATGGTGATGGGCAGAAGCTGTGTGAGAACTGTAGTAGTCTCCGGTCCAGCAGTCTGTGTCTGCAAGACGTTTCCGGGATCATTTTGTGGAAAGTAAGTCAGATGATATCGGACCACTGAACCTGGAGCAGGTTCCCAAGATACCCTGAAACTGTTGGTTGTCTCCTCGGACACTTCTAGGTTTCGTACTTTGCCTTGTTCTATAACAGAAACATGTAACGTATTGTCATTATAGTTTTATTATCTAAGACTTACTATGCTGTCACTAAGGAACATTTCAGTACCTTCAAGTGTGGTCTCTGTTCCAGTTAGTGCAAAACTGTCTCCTTTGGCGTACTGAGAAAAGACATTGACCTCATAGGTAGTGAGGGGGAAGAGGTGGGGCAGAACAGCAGTAGTAATATCACCAGGTACTGCCATGGAAATGTAGTCTCCTGTGACATCCTCAGCCTTACGGAAGCGCAGCAGATAAGACAGGACCTCAGTAGTAGGTGGGACCCATGTAGCACGGAAGCTTCTAGAGGTAATTTCAGAAAACGTCAAGTCACTGGGTGGAAGCAGACCTGAAATGCAAAGTTTGTAACGTCTTAGTGACAGGGCATCAGTTACACAGTGATTTCTCATATATTTACACCGATTTTTTTTTAGCAAATTTGTGGACGTGGCAAAGGTACAAAAGCTACACATAATGTGGGGCACATTTAACAGTCATTTTCCAGCATTATCTGGTCTATGTGGTGACTAAAAAGACTTTCTATATTTAGTCTTGTTTCCATCTTCAAAATAACAAACAATGTGATTATCCTAATTTAGGAAGCATGGCGGTTTGTGGTTCATTCACTTTCACATGGACTACCCACAAATTAGTAACACACCTTGTAAAATGCAAATTTGTGAGAAAAAAACACTTTTTAGTTAGTTTGAGATTATGTGGTTATATTTTGAGCAAATGCATCTATTTTCCAACTTACTTTTCTTTATGATGTTCAATAATTCCTGTTCAATTCTCAGACAGATGGACTGAGTAAGCTCCTTGGAAATCCTCTGGAAGGCATCAAAATCCTCCACCTCGTAGACGTGGGTGTCAGATGGAGGATTGGCAATGGCCTCCAACTCAGACCTCACTGCATCTTTGACACCAACAGCAAAGATCTCTACATCGGAGTTCCTCAGTCTGGTTGCTGCATCCTTAAAAGAGTCAGATGACTTTCCGTCTGTGATCAGGACCATGACACGGGGAACGTTTTGTCTGGCTCCACGAGAAGCAACAAAGATCTTCTCCCTAACGTAGGTCATGGCTTTGCCAGTATTGGTGGAGCCTCCACGATAGGGGAAGGTGCGCACAGCTTTGACAACAGCATTGATATCATGGTGGGTGTTGAGGGCAAACTCAGTATGTGGGTCACGACTGTACTGGACCAAGCTGAGTTGGACTTTATCTGCGGCAATATCAAAGGAGTTGACGAGAACCTCCAAGAAGGCACGGACTTTGGCAAAATTTTGTAATCCAATGCTGTATGAGCCATCAACAAGAAGCACCACGTCAGCCTGAACATCCACCCCCAAGGAGCACTCTAGGAAACAAAACAAACCACAGGTTATGGGGGCGCTGTAATGAATAAAGGACTTTAAGGTACATGACCTAGGAAATGAATAATACGTCTTCTGTCAAAACCAATTAATCATACCTGTGGTAACCTTAATTGGTTGGGTTTTCTCCATTGCTATGATTGGTTCACTGGGAGTCAGACCTTTGAGGGCGTACAAATTGATTTCATACTCCGTCTCGGGTGAAAGGTCACGAATGTTGATGGATGTCTGAGTGGCTGCTATGTACAGCTCTTGACGTTTCATTCCAGGTAACATGGGAATTAAGGTGAGCTTGTAGCCTGTGACTTCGCCTACAGAAGGATCCCATGTCACCCTCATTGACTTGGAGGCAATTTCTGTGACCTGCAGGTTTGACGCCGGCTCCACCACTGGGGAAAATCACAAGAAAGCGGGAAAGAAATGTTGACTTACGGAACTGATGCCTGCACTGCTACATGGGCATTCTATAAGTCTGTGAGGCATATGGTACAAAATGATGTGACCTACTTTCTTCTCCGCTGACCAGAGAGCTGAGCTGTTCATCAACACCAGAACACACTTCTCTTATGATCCTCTTCTGAACTTCCTGGATCACGTCAAAGTTGGGGACATTGTATACATGTTTGTCATAAGGTGTGGAGGCTATTTCCTTCAGCTCATCCTCATCGGCTCCCTTGATACCTATGAAGAAAAGCACAGCATTGAAGAATCCTTACTGGTTTTTTTTTTTATTATTTCCATTTTAACATCTGTACTACAAATGTCAGTCACTGTTTTGTGAATACCATGAGATCTAAAAACAGTAGCCAGTCAAGAATCTTGCAAGGAACAATCAGTGGAAAATCCACAGCCGTCCAAGCAGAGACAGAATTTCACATGGTAGAGCTCAGCTCAAGAAAACACTGAATAATAAACCATACCTAGGACAAATATTTCCACTCCGATGTTCCTAAGTCTTTTTGCATGCTCTTCCACCGGGTCTTGGGACTTTCCATCAGTAATGATCATGGCTACTTTCGGAAAATGTTTTCTGGACCCGCCTGCCTCCGTAAAGATGTTTTTCAGCAGGTGATCTATGGCATCGCCTAAAAGACAAAAATTCATTTAAAAAGGTGCGATTTCTTATAGTTTTTTTTATTTTGTCAATACACTGAGCAACTATAAAGTGTTCTATAAATACACAGTCAAGCGTTTGCCAAAAGCTATCTGTCAAACTAATTTCTTACCAGTCATGGTGTTGCCTCCTTTGTATGGGAGAGAGTTGATGGCTTGAAGCAGGTCTCCTCTTCTGGTGTAGCGGGTCAAGGGGAACTCTGTACGTGTATCTGTGCTGTACTGAACCACAGCCACTCGCGTTTTGTCAGTGCCAATGTCAAAGGCTCCAGCCAAGGAGCTAATAAAACTACGGATGTGCTTGAAGTTTTCTCTGCCCACGCTCCATGAACCGTCCACGAGAAAAACCAGATCTGCTATTGCACTGATCGAACACTCTGGGGAGAGATGGATGAAGTAAAATGACAAAAATCCAGTTTTTGTGTCTGCATTTTGCAGTTTTCTCATAATGAATAAGTTATAATAACATTTACACTTGAAAGGTTTAATTGAGTAAAAACAAAATGTTTTAGCAGCAACAGATCCGTCTTAGTAAGATACCCAATTCCTCTTTTTCTTGTTCTTGAAAAATTTCAACCATTGACAGTTTGTTGGACTCCAACTTCAAAGACCACATTTTCCATTGCCAAACACTGGGCCGTATAGCCTTCCCAGCAGCAGGAATGTGGCTTTATAGACCAGTAAAGTTCCTATTTATCCCTTCAAATTCTGCGAAGTATTAAATCATGGATGGAATTCTCTGGAACTTTAAAATGAGTCTTCTGAAATAATTGGCTGAACTTGTGGTGGTGGACTGTTATCTTAATTTCCCTCGTTTCCCAGCGACTCCACTCTTGTATTTAAAAAAGTGTGTTTAACTCATAAGAAAAAAAATTACCTGAACAAATGTTGAGACTTGTTATGTTATGTCTGCACTTAATTCATCTTATCTTGTTCATCTCACAATCACCGATAATAAGCAGTAAACTTAGTTTGATCACTTAAAATAAAATGGTCTTTATTTCTCTGTTCTGTTTCCTATGATTAGAGTGGAGCCCCTAGATACAAGCTCCCCAAATAAAACTCAGACTTTAACAAGCTTTTGCAAGATTTTCCTTATGATACATGGTACTGAACTGAGCTTGGTTTCTCAATCTCCCTCTCTGTTGTCTTTTTTAATTATTAGTATTTAATATTATTTATAACTATATTCTTGATGTGTTGGTGAGAAGGAATTTCTAAACTAATAGTATATTTCTGGTGGGCTGGTTTGAAGTTCATATTAATGGGGACATTACAATCTAGATATTGACTTCCTATCTAGTAGTTTTGCTTCCTCCTATTGGGGATCAATAAGTATTTCTAATTTAGTCTTTGAGAGTGACAGAACCTCAGCCATTTAGACTTATTCTGTTTGCTGGATAAACTTCTCCTTTTTTTTGCACTTTATTCTCTTGTCACAATGACAACATCACAGAACGACAAACGGCTGCTGCTCCCCTGGTCTCCATGACGCATGACATAACCCCATACTTTTTCTGCCAAATGGTTTCAATTACAGAGTCAATGTCACTACGCGGGAGCCCTGTCTGCTTGGCCTGTGACAACCTTGACAGAAGGTAGAATTTACATCTGCACTAAATTACTCCATGGGGGAAAATTCTTTAATGATTCTTATGAGAGGAAAAAATATATTTAGAAAAATTTGGAAAGTAGCCTCTGTTCGGATTGTGGTTGACACTGCAGTAAACATACTCACTGATTGCATCTGACTGTGGCTTCCTGACTCGGGTGCTGGTGTTACTGGCCTGGACTGTAACAAAGGAAACACTTGGTAAGTTAGTGCCACATATTGCCTCCCTTCTGTCTCGCCACGTGTCCTTTTTCACAGCAGAAAGGGGGCAAGAAAATTAGCACTTTATAAAAGCTGTTTGTGAAAGTGTGAAACATAAGCCCAGAGGAACAACTTTACACCAGAACAGGAATGCATTGGTTTGATTGGTTCCATTTCATCCCTTTTTACCAGGAGTAGGGATTTAGTCTAAATGTAATATATAACGCAGTCGTCTGTTGCTGTATCATAGTTAAGTTGTCATGTCCTAAGTGCAATATGTTTTACATTTTCTATATGTTTAATGTATTAATTTACTTCTTTATATATAAGTTTAGAAGTCTTAGCACAACCAATGCACAGTGAGGTATAGTTATTTAAAAGGTGCATTGTTCAGATAATGGTTTTAGTAAAGAAAAATTCGAAAAGAAAAAAAAAACAAAATAAGGGATAAAAATCTGAATAACAAACTAAATAAATTTCTAGTGGTAAAACAGATTTTGGAAAAGTGATTTTAAAGTTTTTGCCATGTTTCAGGACCCATGATGCATTCTAGTGGGTTTACAAAAGGATAATATATATGTTTGTAATTCATTATACCTATTGCATCTCTATTTTGTGTTTTTTGCCTTTAGGTGGCAGTCTTCAAACATAATTCCCACAGTAGAAAAGAAACCACTGTACTGCTAGATGTATCGCAGATTTTTTTTTTTTTTTACTATAGCCCATCCTGAAAATTCTGTACTTACTGGTCAGTTGCCCAAAAATGGGAATGCTCTCCTCTGACCCATAAAACGAACTAATGGAAACAGAGTAGTCCGTTTCTGGGGTCAGATCAGTGATTGAGGTTGTAGTGGTATAGGCATCAAGAGTAAAATCCCTAGTTGGTTCATCTAGAAGAAAACATTTCAAAATTTATATCAGTGTTTTTTGAGACTGCAAGTCTCCCTAAGATACCTGGGTTCTTGGACTTGAACTGACCTGCATCAGATGTAACTTGTATTCTGTAGCCCTCTATCCACGATGAGGGTGCATTCCAGGACATTTCCACTGTGTTTTCATTTAGAATTTTAAAATTTAACTGTGAGGGAGGTTCCACTGTGAAGAAGAGATCATACAGTTAAATCACTGTGACACACACGTCAGTGTATGAAGAGTTGAACAATGTGACCATGTTGGAAAAATAACATTTTCATTAAGCTTTCACAAGGATCCCAACGACAAACACTTCATGACTGAAGCGGACTGTTTGGTTGTTGGGGACAGAAGACACTGACGCTTATTTGTCAGAGTGACAAGTAGAGAACACATGACAACATTATAAAAAAGGGTGTAAGAAGCCATTTTTGGGGCAGGGTCAAAATGGCATTTGTTTGAGTTGCACAACCAAGATGGCCAGCAACTCAAGCACAGGCATACACGTGTGTATACTCACATGTGCACGGCTCCAAACACACTAACCAAACCAAAGAGCAAACAATGAACCATCCAACACATGCTGAGTGCAGTCATAACAACACATGCCCTTGACCACACACTGAACAGCTTTTTTACCATGGAGCTACAAAAACACAACGCTGACGTCATTCCTACAGTCATGATTATACAATGGAATCAAAGATGCCATGTAGTTGTGGAAGTGACACTTGAGTAAATTGAACATCATATGTTGTATATAACGGGTATACAAACATATTTTGGACACTTTTCTGACATTATTTGGACGACTGAGTGGCACACATCCATTGCAAACCTTTTAAAAAGAATACACAATTCGTCATGGGAGACTCTTGTGTACTTTTTACGGGCAGTGTAACACATGGAGAGGCACAACTGGAGATTGTTCAGACGTACTGCAGTAGAGGAAGTGGGTACGTTTCAAATAAATACACGGAAACATATACAGTTTGACAAGACCACGCGCCTCTACATGAAGCTCACTTGTTCACAGCATCATGCATCATGTACATGAGAAAGTTGTTTGGATCAACAACTTTGACTGACTGGGCAGTAGTTTCCATGTACAGCTGGGACCACACAGACAGAGATGACAAACATATTTAAAAATGATATTCTTTTTTCACAGAGCTGCTGAAGCATAGTCGTGTTAGTGTTGAGTGTTGAGTGACATTGGCATGCATGTGAGTGGAAGTTCAAATTTTCCTTACTATCTATTTTCAATAATCATTAAAGGGGAATTCTTTGTGTTTCATGCATTATAGCTCAAAAAGACCATATTTGGAGACATTAAAGGATCCAATCCAGCATTTGTATTTTGGACCAATGAGGGTGCAAAGCAGGCTAAAACTCGGGACCTATATGAGCTTGTCCACAAGTTCTATGTGGGTATCATGCAAAAAAACCCATATGTGGGTGAAGAGCAACTGGGAACCATATATTGACCCCACAGGTTGGCCCTTTCAAAACCCATGCCTACTTTGTACCCAAGCTGCCAAAATTACCGTCCAGGTAAGGTCTACGTGGACACGCTGGAAGGACAGAGAATGATTCCATGAATTGACCAATACTGTCTCTCTTGGAAACTAGACTAAAACAACAAGGAATATAAATCCATGCAGATAATGTTCACATGGCAAATGTCCATGTCAATTGGGAAAGAAAAGTGCATAAAAAGGCAAGAATATCATTTTAAAATATACTTGAGAGTATGAAGATTGGGACACACTGAAGGTACAGGCAAATGACAAACAGAGGCCCAGTAGAGATTGGAATACTGGGATTGGAGGATCACCAACCTGGCTTATCAACTCAAGAAGCGCCCGATGGACCGCGTTCCCCTGATCTCTCCAAGAGAATGAATCTTCGGCACCAAACGGCAAAGAGTATGGAAGTGTGTCGTGGTGAATGTGTGTACGAGCCGAGATGTTTGTGACTGATGGAATGGGAGGACATATTGACGAGGTTGGCCATGTAAGTGTTTACTGAACAAAATGTTGTTTTATTTCCTCCGACTATGAGGGATTAGGCATATTTATGTGGGACAGTGTACTTTGGGTACAAATAAACTCCCCTGAAATAGTGTTTAGATCTTGTGGGTTTTTTGTGAGGAGAATGTCTGCCGCATCACGTCCTGTTAAAGGACACTCTGAGGGGCCAGTCTGGCCCCCATCAGTTAGCCAGCTATCCTGGCCTGTGCTACTGCCAGGAACCAAGACCAAAGAGGGGAGAAAAGAGCTCTGACTCTCCCAAAGAGGCAGGACAGATGCCAAAGTAATTCCACGACATGTGCTGACATTAAACATTACTACAGATGAACTTTCCATACGTATTGCAACTCAGCGTTTTTTGTCAATGCCCGCAACGGAGGCTGAGAAAGACTCTTTGTCTTTTAGCTGTCTGTGGATTAATTCGCTCCTCTCGTATTTCATCTTTCCATTCCGTTTGTGCAGATATGTGAGAACAGACTTCTCTCACCCGGGAGCCAGGGAGCTTTCAAAGGAAGGAACATTCAGATGGTTTTCCATACAATATTTCCATATTTGTCATTATTCAGTCTGAAATGTTTGCATATGAAATTGCTTGGAGTCACATTCTGTCAAAACCACTGATGGATTGTTAGCAGGAGGTCGTTGGCTCTGGTGACATGGACTGAAGTGTGTTTAATTACTGCTAAAACAGCAACATACTAGCAGAAAAAAACAAACTTATGGCTCAGAAATATAATTTCTGAGCACATGTTTTTTCCATTAGTTAGAGTAGAGAGAGTTATACTAGAGTACTGTTGAAATTTTGGATCCTGTAAAACAGCTTTTGTTTAAGCTAGATTAAATCATAAAATATGTACTACATTTATGCATTTTAACTACGTAAAATTGTGTCTGCTGCAATAATGTTTTGGTGGAAAACACAGCAACTGCTCTGAGAGTAGTGGCTGAGGGACTAATACAATTCAAAAGAATTGGCTTCATGACTTTTTTTACTGTGCAATCTCAAGTATTTCAAGTATTGCTTTGGAAAAAGAGGACAATGACACTTTTATTGCAGTGAATTTCTGGATCACAATGCGAAATCTAAAGTTCAAAACTTTAACCAGATGGAGGAAATTAAAACCAATGTCTGGACTAATTGAGAAAATGACCTCTGTGCTTGTACTCTATGGCAGTAAATACTGTACATGCATTTCAAATTCACAGTTAACACGCAGCACCTGTAATGTGCTCGTAAACTACACAATAAATCCAAGAAATTAAGAATCAAACCAAGACAATGAAAAGCAGTCAGTGAGCAGGAAGTCAAATACCAGACTCACTGTGGCCACATACCATACACATCAAATCAGAACTTTATTCAGATTTTCAATACAAATAATGTGTTGCTTCCATATGACAATAAAAACAAAAATCCCTGTTATGTGATGAAAGGTTGATAATGGGTGAAAGAGAGGAAGGAAGAAGAAGATAAAGAGACGCAGTGATAAAGGACTGCATATGTATGTACGTCGGCCGAGGCCAGATGATCTCATTTACCTTGGGCGTCTATGGAGGATAAAAGGGCTGCGAAGAAGGCAGCCGCGGCCAGGGAAAGCCCTATCTTCATGTTTGCTCCCTAGTGGTCAGCAGCACATCAATCACTCTGAGGACACAAAGAGACAAGGAGTTTAGACTACGGGGCACACTTTACCATGTCAGCTGACAGATCAACCCAGCATCAGGTTTAAAACGGCGTGCGAGCTGCAGAATGACTAAGAAAAACCATCTTTTACATTTTCCAGCTTTGCAGCCAACACAAAGGAGATGAAAGCCTGTCTAATAACCAGCAGCTCCAGACTGGTAGCTATCACAACTGAATCACTGCCTTTTATGATGATGACAAAAAAAAGAACAAGCTCCGTCTAGACTCCTGTGCACATGGGCCACACCTTGTTGCCTACAGCTGGCACACACACCCAGAGGTAAATACTTTGTGTTAACACCTGTTGGGATTCAGCAGAGAGGAACCAGGGGAAGAAAAACAAAAACTTTTGATAGACTGGCGTTGGTGTGTATCAATCATGTCACTGTTCAGCATAAAGACCATCCTTAATGTCACTCACCCTCTCACACACACAGTCTTTCAGCATAAGAAGAGGAAAAACAGTGTAAAAAAAAAACAGATTCATCCCTCAACCCTCAACTGCTCTTATCTCTATCATTTCAACATTTTCAACAATTAAACATATTTTCAACTCATATGAACCGTCTTTTAATCAGGCGTCAGAACTCACACTAACCTAATGTGACAGGGTACAGTACAAACGCTGGAGGCTGCATATATTAGACACACACAATTAACCCCGACTCAGCTCTATTAACGGTGAGTGTTCACAAACCACAGGCTTCGTGCTCCGCCTAGTGAACGAGCAAGAAAACTGCATCTGTAGGGGCCAATGTGGCTGCTGTCCCCTGTGATCTAAAACCATTATAATGGGAAAATAACCTAAAATTTGCACCTTATAAAGCAGACTTTGACATTGAAGAGTAAAAAAAAATCTATTTATATTAATTAAAATTCTATAACATTTCGTTATGTTCTACATAAATAATGTAACTCAGCAATTATTTAGTTAAATTAACAAAAACATACATGAATAAATCAATGATAATTGTACTGTAGAATAATGCTGTAAAAAATGTCTGTCTTTTTTTTTTACTGTATTTATTTGACGGTTTATTATTTTTTAAAAATTTTACCAAAATAAAAATACTAAAAATAATTTTAAAGTGCCAAAAAAGCGGTCCACTCACCTACTCAAAAACGTCCCAAAATAAATACTGCACACACCAGAGTTCGAGAACAGACTTTCTTTCTGCCTCCCCCTCTGGAAAGAAAGTGCCCGTCTCTCGTATGTGGCTATGGAAGCTCGGGCGGCAGATGTCTGAGGAGGTAAAGCCTCTCTCTCCAAATGGGAAGAATCTTTCCACCATCGGCTACTTAACGGGGGGGCAGTTCCCAGCTCATATGGGCTTCTTGCGAAGGCTGCCTCCCTGTGTGCCCCCCCTTCCTCCACACACCCTCACCCCACCAACACCCATCCAGAAAAAAATTATTCCCTCTTTGGAAATGACATGATTTTGTTCTTTCCTTCCACCAGTGCATTCCTCTGGTCTGTCGACGTATGATGAGTTTCCATTGAAGTGCCAGAGTGGTTTCACGGCGGCAGCAATTTTGGCCACACAACTGAACGTTGAACGCATGTGGTTAATAGAACGAGGCATTTTAATCTCGTTTTAAAATAAATAAACACAATAAAATAACCCGCTTGTTTGTAGCGTGGAGACAAGAAAATAAACAATAATCACGCGAGTCTGTTCGCTATTCAGCTGTGTCCATAACGGGGAAATAGAATAATTACGCAAAAAACATCAAATCCTTACCGAACGGTACTTATTTCTGACAGACTGGAATATGGTGACCTCTAGTGGTTATAATGTGGACTTACACTGGATATGTGTAGGGTGGATTCGCGGGGCTTTACATCTTACGAATCATTTATGATTTAACAAGTCATTTAAGCTTTTTCCGTCATGCCTAATTGGAATAGAATAGACTTTATTTGTGATTGTACTCACACAACGGTGTTATGTATACACAATGGTGTCATGTATACACAAAACATGGAGTTTGTATTAATAATCGTTTATTGTTTATTATTGTTTGGGGAAGAAGCTGTTTAAAAATTTGGATGTTTTAATTCGTATTGACCGCTATCGCCTCCTAGAGGGAAGGAGCTGGAAGAGGTGATATACTGGGTGTGAGTGGTCATTGATGATTGATTTGGAGTGGCAAAGGCAGCAAGAGGTGAAGACTGAGGCGATGAATGGTCACAATGATCCTGACTGGGGTATGTAGTCAGGCCTTTCTACAATCCATTATTTTCCTATATTTTTCTCATGTTGAGCAGTAGGTTGTTGAGGGCACACCAAGCAATATGAACTTCCACCTCCTTCCTCTACGCTGCTTTGTTGTTGTTTGTGATGAGGCCCATGACTGTAGTGTCGTCTGCAAACTTAAATATGTGGTTTGTGATGTGGGAGGGGGTCATACATTACCAAGGTGTAAAAAAGTGGAGTCAGCACACAACCCCTGCAGAGCTCCAGTGCTGATAGACAGGGTGGGTGAGATGTGATTATTGATTCTTACAGATTATGTTCCGTTGGTGAGTAATGAAAAAATCTAGTGACATAGTGTACTTGACAGACCCACTGTGTATAGTTTATTGATGAGTGTCCAGGGGGTGAATTAAGCATCCTCACATAGGTGTTTTTCTTCTCGAGTTGTTCTAAGACAGTGTGGAGCATAATGGCTCTTCTGTTGATCGTTTTCTTCTGTAGGCAAACTGATATGAGTCGAGGAAAGCCGGGATGCTATTTGTGATGAATTTCATTGCTTGTCGCTCTAGGCTTTCGGCTGGGAGAGGAGTGAGTGCCAGTATATAGTCATTCAGGCATGTGGTATGTGGTCACTGCTTGGGTATTGATATTACAGTAGATGACTTGAAACATTTAGGGACATGTGACAGCAACAGTGATTGGTTGAATATGTCTGAAAATACCTCTGTCAGCTCATCTGCACAGTCCTTTGAGATACGGCCCACCACTCCATCCGGCCCGCCGCTTTCCGTGGGTTGGTTTTTGGTAGGCAGTGTCTGACGTCATGGTGGCTCATGGCGGGAATGCAGGGAGCAGTGGGAGGAAAGGACTGGACTATCAGGTCAGGATTCTCCTTATCATAGAATTGGTTCAGTTCCTCAGCCATTTCTGCCGAGCCACTCAGGGCTGATGTTGACCTCTTGTGGGCAATTATTGCTCTGATTTCCTCCCAAAGCTGGCGTGGATTGTTGGACTTTGAGAAGTGGGTTTCGATCTTCTCCGTGTACCTTATTTTGGCAGTCTTTATGCCTCTCCTTAATGCTGACCTGGCAGAGCTGTAGGCCACTGTAGGCTACGTCTCTGTCCCGCAAAAGTGACCCGACCTCCGTAGTCAACCATGGTTTCTGGTTGGAAAATGTACAGACCTGAGTCTTTCTTACTGTCGCCATTTCCATACAGAATACAATGTAGTTCATGGCTGTACTAGTGTAGTTGTCCAATGCTGCCAATAAACACCAATTTCAAAAGTTAACACCTAACAATTAGTTATATAGCTTTAGCCTCATGGAGTGAGTTAATTTTTTAACTGGTGCAATGAAGGGATTTTTTTTACTGGGACCTCACAGATGTTTAGGCCTCAAGTGGCTGTCATTTCTATTTGTTGTATTTCTACTTCAGATAGCTATATTTATATTTGGACTCACAGTGATTAAGGCTAAGGATCAGAACAGCGGTCAATTATTTGACCACATTTATAAAACATAAGTACATACAGTTCTAGAGTCATTGGAGACTGAGGAGCCTGACTCATCTAAGATAAATAAAACATTAACACATACCAAACAGAGAGGGAGTCTGAATTCCTCAAGAGCAGAGTGTGTCCTGACTCTTCTTTTAGGACCAACTGATAAACCGATATGCTTCTACTGGGTCATGTTACTTCAGATTATATGTTTATTATAGATACATAACATACATACCACCTGATATATTGTGGGATACAATACATTGCTTGTATTTCTGTTGATGTGGTTGTGTATTTTTACAGAATACAAGAAAGTGTTGGTCCTTATTGTTTATTTCTAGATTACTCATTTACTTTGTGTCTACCTTAGGGGTATCCCTAAACTACATCATGCACAGTTATATCATACATATTAGGTAATTCTACAAGAATTATTGGGCGTTTAAAAGTTATTCATTTTTAAAGTAATTCATTTGTAATTGGGGCATTTACCAATATTGATAGCTAGCTAAACGTTGATGCACAAAGCAGCTTTTTTTGCCGTTTTTTTAACTGTAGCTGTTGATACCGGCCCGTGGTTTGTCTAATGTGGTTCCTACTCGGACCCGATACAAGGACGGACCAATTCAAACGATTGATACGGCATCATCCATTGGAATTCCCATAGCACTTAAACCGATGTATGTCAGTAAGTAAATGCACTTCTTTACTATGGTCCGTTTTGTAGTCTGCGCATCAACCGTTATCGATTCTTTCATCGTGCTTGTGTTGATTTGTTCAATTTACATTTGCGACATACTGCTTTCCCGCTGCAGTATTGAACGGAATATTTGAACTGACCAACAGGGGGCATCTTCAGTGGGTATGAAGCTGTTAATGGGTGTGTGCGTACTGTTAATACAGTGATTTCCAACATTTTTGAGCCGCGGCTCTTTTTTTACATTTACAAAATCCTGGGTTACACCACCAACCAAAATTACATTTTAACACTGGACATTTAATACATATAGTTAATAATATAGTTTCTATATTTATTTATACACACTTAGTGTGAAACCTGGGCTTCCAGAAAATGGATATCCTGACATGAATGGTAGAAACACATACACAAAGCTCTTCCTCAACAACACACTCTAAGTCTCTCTCTGTTTTTATTTTTTGTCAGTCATGCATGAGAACCTCAGCTCATTTAGATATGTGGTTGCAATTTGATTGAACAGTTGTAAATACATTACCACTTCCACACACATACATTGCTTTCTTAATTTTTAAAATATATGTTTTTGAAGCTTTGTGATTATTTTCTGCCGCAGACTCCCTGACATTGGAGGAGCTAAATATGGTAAATCAAGGGTGTTATTTGGCCAACAGTAATCCCAAAATTGTAATAAACAAACACAGTGTTTACAAACAAGGAGTCCGTCGAGTTGGGGCGTTGGATTTTCTTTTGTCGACCACTCATACTAGGGCCTTCATTTGGGTCAGAATTTTGTCCAGGGCTCTGTTTAGCCTTTGCATTTTGTCTTCTCAAAAACCTCTCCGTCACTGTCACTTGCTCATCTTACTGTTACTGGTTGTTACGGTCACTGTCGCGTAGCAATAACGCTATTGTTTTTACAGGCATTCCTAACCTCTGCTACCACCTGCTGGAATAGAAGAGTATTACATTATACGCCATACTTCATTACAGCGCAGACACTCTACAATGGTTAATTAGGTGATGTCTCGTCACACTGGTTGAAAATCACGGTGTTAATCTGCTTATTTAGATTAGTTGGTTGTAGACTCACCAGATAATATAATTTACGATTCACAAACTCAAATGTGAATGAAAAGGGAAACAGCGGAATGGTGAGATTACAAGTAGCAGAGGTGGAGAAGGTGGAGGAGTTCAGATACTTAGACTCAACTGTTCAGAGCAGTGGAGACTGTGGAAGAGAGGAGAAGAATAGAGTACAGGCAGGATGGAACAACTGGAGAAAGGTCTCTGGAGTTATTTGTGATAGGAGAGAGTCAGCTAAGGTGAAGGGAAAGGTTTACAGGACAGTAGTGAGACCAACCATGATGGATGGATTAGCGACACTAGGAATAGACAGAAGACAAGAGGCGGAGGTGGAGGTGGAAGAGTTAAGATGCTGAGATTCTCTTTGGGGGTGACAAGGATGGACTAGGGTGAATTGTCTTTTCTTGGTATAATGTTAAGACCCATGCAAAATACTGTTAGCAACTGAAATAGTCTTATGCACCTCATAGATATAAGTCATTCTTTATTACCTGTACAAAATGCATATTTTCTTACGTATTGCACAACAAGGCAACGGGCTACGAGAAAAACTGGCGTCTTGGTTTAACAGCGCGTAATAACCAACGTTTTTAGGTGTAAGTGTAGAACGTATTTTCTGTTTGCTGTTATAACGTCTGTCGCACTGCGAGAGTAGAATAAAAATGGATTATAAAAATAATCCCGGTCGCCGATAAAACAATACGGATTTCTAGAAAGTAGTAGCTCAGGAAAGTGTGACATAACCAAACATTACTTACGTCAACATTGTTGTTGAATTTCAGTTCCACAACCCGACCCGCTGTAGTAATGGGTTCGTTGACAAAATAGTGACATCTGTTGGACAAACATCTGTACTACAGTGAGAAGATGTTAATCTACTAAGGTACGTGGAAAGTTTAGAACTTCAAATGCCGCCCTTTTTAGTAACCATTTTTTAACAGATACATAATAAGACACGGGAGTTTGAGGGACCTGCTAATGCCATCAGAGCAAGCTGTAGGTGAAACTGGATTTTGTGAATGTGATTTCGTTTATTTTCCATGTCGAGGAATATTTCTTCTGTGTGAATTTGTAGCTATGGACACTTAAAGAACTACAGAAGACCACAAGTTGACCAAATCGATTTATTGGAACTTACAGTATTAACTTTATAATAATTGATTTAATTGATAAATAAAAGTTAAAACCGCTTATAAATTTACCAAGTGAACAAAGAAATTTTGTGAGGAGAGATAGGAACCAAAAGACAGACGTTGAAAAAGTGACACTTTTAAAGTGCATTCAGTTTCACATGGTTTTGCTGCAAGAAGCACATGACATTAGACAGGAAGAAAGATCTTGCTCTCCAAACTCAAGGAGGTGCTGTCAAGGTCTGTCAAAAGGGAAGACAATGAGGATAAGGGGTTTGGAAGATGTGAGAAGTGGCTTACATGCCGGCTTTGGTCAAATTCGCAATGGATGCTAAGTTATTGACAAAAAAATAAAAAATACTAGCAGGTAAACGTCAATACATGTCAATCACCAGCATGCGATTTGTTTTTTCAATCCCAAAACTGGAGTTCATATCAAAATCCAGAGGTATGTCAGTTTAAATACATAACAGTACATTCATAAGCAGGACATACAGGTAAAAGAGTACAGACCAGAAACTGAAAAAAATACATACATCCTTCATGAAGTAAGCTGGTCTCAAGCACTGCTATCGTATCACAAAGTAGCTGAAGTATTGATGAACACAGATGAACGACAATAATGACTATTGAGACTAGCAAAGTGTGTCAACTGGTGAATCTTCAAATGTCAGCATTTGATGAAGCACATTCCACAGAACGCATGACGGACATTTTACACGGACCAGTGTTTTCACACTACATATCAACAGGCAATCTGAAACAGGGGTTTCCACGGGGTCATCAATGCATGCAGGGATGAGCATAACCATTTAGCTTGGTATGTCTGCGCTGGTGTTGCGAGTATCATATTTGTGGTGAATAATGAGCAAAACAACCCCCAGGAAGAAACAAATGGAGCCCACGGTGATGTAGGCGATGCCCAGGAAGGGGTTCTTTCCACCCATCCAGGAGATAGTGCTCAGGATCATTCGTTTGCGGCCATCGAAGCTAAGCACAGGATAATCTGATGACAAGTAGTTAAAGGTAAACAATGGCAACTTTTTGGTTTTGAATATAGTAGTACAGTAACAAATTTCATTACTGTGAAGTAATGACAATAAAGCTCGTCCTTCCTTCAGATGCTGAAAGGAGAAGAGTGGTAAACAAGTACAGTATTTGTAAAATATTTTAGAGTAATCAACTTAATGAGACATCTCTTAGAGAGCAATTGTTTTGTGTAATAAAAGGATACTGTAGGTAATCTCCAAGACGTAGTTCCCACTGGGAAGTGTTGCGGTGTTGCTCGACTTCTTCTGGATGAGGCGATAGAGTTTGCGGAAAGTTGGCAAAGCAGCAGTGCGCATCCACACAATAAAGTCTTCGTTAATAAAGCCGTTGTTTTCATTATCATCTGTGGGATCCAACTCGTACACTGCCTTCCTCCAGTTTACTGGCTTTGCATTGCCTAAAAAACAAGAAAACAAAAACGTAAAATGTCACTGCAATTAAATACAACGGGTTGCTGATATACTGTCAAATAATTTTCCTCATAGTTACTTAGTGAACATCAATCCTTCTGAAGATAGTCTATTTTTAATGAAAAGCATTTGATGAAAAAAACTGTATGTGCTATTTCCTGGAATTACCTTGGAAAACTTCTGTGAGGTTGTCATTCCCACCAGGATTTCTGAATTTGACATGTTTGTCTGTCCACCATGCAATGCCTTTCTTTACCAAAGGTATCTCTATTCGAGCACCAGTGGAATCAGTATAGTACAACTCCAAAGTATCTGGGAAAAAAAGAATGAATAGTGTGAGCCACTGGAGTGAACAAAATCATTAAAACAGGATTTTTACTTTTTTTTATCTATCACTGACTAGGACTCAGTATTGATTCAAATTTTCTAAATCGATACGATTATATAGTTCAGTACCAACGTTATTCTCAGCAGAATCAAAGCTAAAATTGAAACTTAATCCATTTGCTAATAAAAATGTATTTTTTACATTTATTTCAATCACAAATTTACTCAAGGCATTTTTTATTTACCATGACTTGACCCAAAATTACAAGGCAGACTCTAGTTTTGAATTTTAGATTTTAGTGCCATGTTGTTTTTATATTTGTTTACATTTACATTTTAACACACTTGCACGTAACCACGTAAATACGTAATCACCTGTGGTGCATGAGCTCATGTAAAGTTGTTGGGAAAAGAAGGAAAAAGGATAGATTTTTGGATTTATGAATCGATATGGTCCTATTAACAAAAAAAAAAATTGATTAATCAATTTTTTTAACCCAGCCCTATCACTGACCATTAAAAAGGCTGTTTGCTATAGCTCCACATGGGGCAATAGGCAGCCCATTGCTTGTGCGGTACGGCTCACATTCTTTGCTGGGGTTCTATAAAAAGGAAAAGAAAATAACAATGAAGCAATGAACCAGCAACTGGTTGAAAATATTAACAGCAGAATTTTCACTGTATACTCATACCGTCAATGAAGATAAGTCGCCGTACAACTGGCTGTCATCTCGAGACTTCACATAGCGCCTGTGGTTCTGATAGAAGTTGGACAGACCGTAGTACATAAAGACATTGCTCTGGAAGGGAAAACAGATGTATGTTAGCTAGCTGCAAAATAAACTATTGTATTTTTTTGGGCTATAAGTCACTTTTTTCAATCCTTGGCTGAGTTTGTGACTTATACATCAAAATACTGTATATAACTTCACATCTTTATTTTCATATTGACAGCCGCTAGAGGCCACTGATCTGTCTTGTACTCTGGGGCAACTTCCAATGGGTTTAGTTATAAGCATCTGGAAAACTTGAAGTTGAAAATTGTTTTTGGTCGAGGGCCGGGGGGAGTACAGCAAGTTTTACAGACTTATACGTGGCTGCGGTGTATAAGTTGCACCAGCCAAAAATTATTATCATAAAAAAATACCTCGAAGTCGCTCAAGACATCTGTAAAGATTCAAATTCACCCAGCTCATAATTTTCAAAGATTTCAGTGGTAACCAACTAAAATCTTATAAATTAGTTGACCTGTAAGAGTTTGGTTGCCTTTTTATCAGGTTTTGGTTGATGTACAAGGGAATAGTATGTAGTATTTTTACTTCTCTAGGCCATTCCCTTTCTCCAGCTGACAGGGTGGTTTGTTTTGGTCTCACCACAGGAAAGGGAAGAAAAGTGACCAACTTGCCATTTCAACAAAGCACACAACAAAAATAAATCACTGCTTTTAACCCATTGCTAAGATGACCCAGCACAGTAAGACAACCACATCAGGACAGGTCTCAGCAGTTTATCTCCATCTTAAAGAAAGGGGATGTGCATATATTGGACAAGGAGTACAGGGGGTTTGAGAGAGATAGTAAGGAAGCCATCTATGCCCACCAGGAACAACCAACTTTGGATAGAATGGGCCATGGGTGTGTCATCACTTCATCACTATATAGTGTTCTGCTACGGTGGTCTGGGGAAGTATTTCTGCTAGTTTCTGTGAAGATTGTCATTCATCCAGGTCATGATATTCAACGCTTCAGTTGCAAGCAACTGGACTTCTTGGGGTTGAAAGATGTTTCATTTCTCAACAAAGGAATTTGATCAGCTTCCGGTTGATGCAAGAAGGAACACTAGTAGTTATCTCCAGTTGACAAAGTGTAAAAAGTTGTTTTGGTCACACATTTTTGAGACAGAGACTGGTCCCTATGGTGATGAGCAGTTAACCTGTCACATGTCAAAAAGTGAATTGAAGCCATGGTCTCACCCGTGTAGAGAAGACCGCTCTGGTATCAATTAGCAGTTAAACCTCCTTGGACGGGATCTCAAGGCAGAACAATATGTAGCAGACAATTGATGACGCACCACCCCCACCCCTCTATTGAATACTGGGTGTTCCAGATAGGCATAAATGGCTTCCTTTGCTCTTTCTTTCAAACCACCTGTCCTCCCTGTCAAAAATATGCACATCTGAGTCTTTGAAAGAGTGTCTCTTTACTTTAAGATGGAAATAAACTGCTGAGTCCTGTCCTGATGTTGTTATTCTCCTGTGCTGGACCATGCATTCATGGAATGATGTTTGGTCTCACCAATATACAAATTTGTTTCAGTGGTGATGCAAAACACCAGGAGCATTGTTTGTCCAGTATATAGTGTATGCATATGTTTTGTGGCTGGTGAGACTTACAGTAGAGTCTGCAAAAACTTACGTTAATTACACTTTACTATTTACCTAAAGCCCAACAAACACTTTTCCTTAAATATAAAACACAAAAAGCATGCCATTAGAAAAGAAATCAATATAATCCTTTTAACAATTACCCAGGAATATTTTAGGACTACAAAAAAAAAAGAATCAATCACCTCAAAGGCTGCAAGAGCTGTGTAATACAATTTTGGGCTCAAAATAGATCCTAATAAACATTCAGTGAAAGGACAGCACTTTCCACCCGTTGTTGTGCACTTAAAATATAAAATATTCATTGGAACAACATTGTGTAATCCATCCATCCATCTAACCTCAAATGGTTGCTCCAACTTGAAATTGACCGAGCAGGTACATGGCTCTGTGCTGTTCCAGTTAAAGTCCTTGGCACAGCTATAGCATGGGCTGTCAGCGTCGACACCTGTGTAATCAATCTAAAAAAAAGGGAAAAGGACTTGTTTAAAAGAAAGGTACACAGAAGTTCAGTTCTGCTTCAGTCCTGTATATTAACACAACTTCCCTGCAGTGGATTATATTTCAATTAGTAGAGCGAGGGTAACTGCAGAAGTAATGATTTATTGTTTGTTAACACTGTAAGCCTGCGGTGCAGTCGGGCATGTCTCCACTTGGCACAGTTGTATGTTTCTGTCTCCCAACCTATAAGTGTATCATGGCACTCAGCAACAATATGAAATATTTTTGCTGATTCAACAAAAGATATTATCCATTACCTGGTTTATCGCTCACTCAGACCCTCAATTTTTAGAAGTTACCTAAGTGGATTTTTGGATTGATGTCATAACTTTATAAGACAGACAGTCTGTCTGTTATGCCACGCACGGAGCTGAACATAATTGAACATAATTCTCAACTCAGCCAAACAGAACCCCGTTTAAAGTATGCAATTTGTAATAAAGTTATTCTCAAAGTCATTTTAACAGCACTCAAACATATTATATTAACAGGGAATACAATACTGAAATACAGTACAAGTTCTGCACCTACAGCACCACCTGTAGGAGGATATATATAAATATACCAGATGTTTACATGTAGTTTTTTTTTTACCTAAACAAATTCTTTCTCATATCCTTATTATAATCCACAATACAATAAGTAAGCCTTGTCTACTACTGCATCATGTCTTCAATATGGACACATTTTAGAAAATACAAAAGGTGAGTAAGTGCACTGAAAGTTGACCCAAGTACTTTATACAGTATTACTGTATAATGTCATTCCATAGTCGTGATAGGATTAGTTGTTCGTCTGCTTGGGCAAATTATCGATCGACTCTAAGTGGGCTTTTTCAAATTAGTAAACTATTTTAGGACAAGTATTGGCTTTAGCCTGATTAACCACCATTTTCGATTGTTGTATTGTTTTTAGTTGAGAGACTTTTTTATTCGTGTAAACATCTTAGATGAAGAATTCTTTTGTTTATCTGCTCATGAATGACAGTACAACCATTGTTCTGGCCAAGTACCGGGACGAACAAACCGTAACAATCCATTTTTACGATACTAAAGTGCTGCAACCTTTACCAACGAGACATTTATTTCGTAATGTAATACAAATATGAGTGCATTTCATTGAAACACGCCATGTCCTTGTTGTCAGTTTAGCGAACAGCTGCTATGTAATGCGGCTTTAAGATGATCGATAGTCGACCACCTTAACAACAGACAGAGGCTGCTTTGACCCTACCTCAAACTCCTTGATGTTGTTTGACGTGACAAACAGGGCGATGCCGATGGGGATGAAGAAGATGCCGATTACGAAGAAAGCTGGCAGTACGGTCCCCGCTGTAAGAATTGGCTGCCAGGCTACTAGTCTCTGCTGCTTAAACGCCGTGTTGTCCGGCTTTTTACTTTTCGTCACCGCTGCTCCGCCGTGACCCGAGTTACCGGAGTTAGGTCCGTCCTCCTCCTTCGCGTTGTAGCTTGACGCCATCATGGCTGCAAAACGTTTCCAGTACAGTAATCCACTTAGTTGCGAGACATCCGCAGATACTTGATCGGAACACACGGAAATAAGCAGTCAATGTGACGAAGTGGAAAATCGAGGCTACATAAGGGAGAAAGATTTTCCTCTGAGAAATATTTACACACCTACTTGTTGGTGTAGTACTTCGGATTGTGTCTCTGGTTAATCACGTCCAGAGCAAGAAGCCGGAAATATGTCAGCCAATAGACGATAGCGACGGTTACACTACGTCATTTTTGAAGGTACCGCCCACTTTACACTGCTGCGCACAAACAAGTGACAGGATCATAGGACTGGAGGAGGACGAACTGTTTGCACAGCGACAGTGGCGTTTTATTTACAGAGCTGATATTAGAAAGTAAGTAAAAGTAAAACAAAATGTTTTAAGAAATCCCATCCACCAGGGTGTTGTTTTTATACATTCATGTATCGAAAATGAAGACATTAACGGAGCTAAACTGTGACACACACTAGCAAAATTATCTCCAGTTTTCTGTTCGTACATATTCTTTATACATGCCAATGTATAAGGCACCCAATCGTGACAAAGTCAAGGACATTCCACAGCTGTGATGATCCAAATGTAAATGATATCTTTTTGGTCTATGATAGCCCACTGGTGGTTGGGATTTGATGCTCTCAATGCCTTCAATTCCCTGGCCAAATATGTGTTTGGCTAGTGGTGGCCAGGTGGTTGATGTACTGAACTTGAAAAAACGGTAGATGTCAATAAACTCCCGTTCTAGTTTCGTTGGCTAGCTAATGTAGACCTAACAAAGAAAAAAAGGTATGTGATGGCCTTGGTGTATAGCACTTCTATACCTAATTGGGTTTCAATATAAAATTCATATAATTTATAAAAGTATATTCTAAAAGAACATAGATTAATAGATTTTCATATATTACTCAATAAGGGCTTTAATTATCTGTGTCAATCCACATTAACTCACAGTTCAGTTTGTCATCCTATTGTCATTGGCACCATTTGGTCAAAGATCTAGATTTAATATCTATATTCCATTTACATTGTTTTATGCATCGTCTCATTGATTATTGTGTTCCTGTCATATATTTAACCATGACGCAATATCAAAGGAATCGGGATGAAAGTGCTCCGCTTTTAGATCACAAACAGAAAGCACTTAGTGGTTAGAAAATAACACACAGTCCTCCAATCTAAAAGGCTGAGTAGGGCTGTCACTGATGAAGCTAGCCTTTAACAAGCACTATAAAACCCTAGGGCGCCCTGCTGAAGTTACCATTACAACATAGGCATTAGCATTACCATGTATATTATCATCAACAATTATAAGTATTCTTATTATGCAATTGAAAATCACTCCTTACACAGATATTTTGGATTGATTAAAATTACTGTAATGCTAAGTCAGTTGGCTGGTGTCTGTTAGCAACATAAATGTTAGCAGTTATGTTGTCAGTTAGCAACAAAACTGACACCATAAATCTATAAAAAAGCAGCAACATCTCAAGTCAAAACCAAGTCATGGTTAACACCTTGTCCTTCCAAATTTAGAACACTGCCATAAATTCTCTACTTAAATATATTTTTTTGTCCAAGTCCTTTATCTAGTAGTTATTATGGTGATTCTTGTTCTCATGGACATTATCCTTGCTGATTTTTTTTTCTCTTTTTATGCTAGGTTTTTCTTGAATTAATGTAATATAAAACAGTAGTAACATCATTATCCTTTAACAGATTTATTTCAAATATACAGTATAGGTCTAAACACAAGTTTCATTAAAAATTAGTCATCTGTTTTATTTTTTGTCTTTTACCACACAGAGCAGGAAGCCGTTAGGAACAGCAGAGTCTGATATATTTAACTAAAATGCCCAAAACTAAACACTTAAATCTTAAATCAACTGAATATGAATCCATTAATGTATCAAAACAGATGGGACAGACAAGTACAAAGTCGGTGAATAACAATATCTGAGGACAAGAAAAAAATTTACACAAACGTTCTCAGAGCTTTATAGTTGATGTGAATGTCTTCCGATGTGAAGCATTTCAGGATATTTTTATGTCAGTCAGGTTTTGCTCCCACTGTGTAATGTGTTGCCATTCACGGTGGATTTCTTCACTTCTATCCTCATGGACTGCGTCTCGGCCCGGGACTCCAATTTTAGTCCGCTCGAAATCCCCAGAGATCCCAACACAGCTTTTCCAGTCTTGAGGTTCTTAGACATTGGGATGCGAGTCAGCCCTGTTCGAGGTTGCTGGGCATCATGCCCTGTCTGACAATGGGAAAAGAAGGAGAAAGAAACCAAGTGGTTCTTCAGATTAGGAGAATGAACGATGCACTTGTCGGTCACACAAGAGACAATTTGCATTTTCTTCTCCAGGAAGGGAACAATGTTTTAAACAGCAGTACACAACGATGGGTGTGGAAGGGAAGGGAAGGGAATCATGCAAATGTCTTCTCTTACAACATAAAGCACAATAGTACTTAGCACTTATCGAGGCTAAGGTTTTGAGTGCATTTCTCAGTGCAGGGCTGCTTTGTATCTATCAGAAAGCTTTGTGCTCCTGCATGGCAGCACGTTAATGTAAACACAGTGTAACAAATTACAGAATGACTGAAGCAGTGGGGCAAAATGCCACATCATTAGCTCCACTGTTCTCAGCCCTGCCTGTTTGGCCATTTCTGTCACGCCAGCTATTGGATCCACAAAGACCAAGTCATAAGGACCTAGAGAACATTAAACATGGCACTGTGTTGTTTACTTGTCCTCTTGTTGCACAATTGAAGGCTCTGGTAGTAATATCACAGTACAGTGTTACACAGTTAATGATAGAGCATTAAACCCTCTATAAAATGGTGTCCAAAATATAAAACTGAAAATGTGTTTACTGTGAGTTTTTTATAATTTCCCCTACCTTATTTATCTTTGTTTTATTAATATCCAAAATCGAATCTATTAATACAATGTTTTGGATGTGGCAGTGGTGGCCTTGCGGTTAAGCAAGCGGACTTGGATCTGCAAGGTCCCTGGTTTGAATCCACCAGTGCCAGGTTGCCACTGAGGTGCTCTGAGCATAGCACCGTCCCAACCCACATCACTTCTTTTGGGCTCACCACCCACAGGAAGGCTCACAATATGGTGCAATGTGATTTGGGTGGTGCCAGCTGCCCCTGGCGCTACCCCTGCGACCCGGCAACGGACAAGCAGAAGAAGATGAATGAATAATACAATGTTTTCTGACCTCCACAGCTATTTTTTTGTTGTCTTTATATTGCATGTTATATCCCCCAAAGAATTTAGCAAGCTAGATTATGTACTGTAATGTAATGTCTGTTTAATGTGCTGTCAAAATTTTAATTGTTTAGCTGTTAACTTCATCAGTTTATTAAAAACTTAAGATGTGTTTTTAAGTTTCTTTTAACCTCTGACACTTACCACAGCCTGTGTGGGTCTGGTGGTGGAAGATGTTGCAGGGCAGATTGTGATACTGCTCATTACTTTGCTCTGTGTGCTCCTGGTGGTAGTGGTGGTGATTTGACGCGGCGAACGCAGAACTGTACCTGTTGAAAGGGTCATGTCTTTGCCCTCTGTTACCGAACCCACTGGTCTGACAACCATCTTTGGGGCCAGGCTGTTACTAAGCTGTATATGGATCTTGTTGTCTTCAGTTGTGATTATGCTGGTGTTGTTGTGGCCCTTCCTTACAGGTACGGGGACCATCTGTTTTTCTGGGGTGACCTTAAAAACTGCTCGACCCATAGTCATCTCTTGGGGCTCTGGAGAAGCAGATGTTTCAGCAACCACAGATGTGCTGACAGTCATCAAAGTAACAGGGGACATGGGTCTTCCTGAAACACTTGTGGGAGCTCTGCTGCTCTCTGGAGATTTGGCTCTGGATATGGCTGTGACACTGACCGGGGACTTGGCTCTTTCAGGGCCATGAGGTGTGGATACAGGCTTTCTTTTGGGGTTTGGGGCAGAGTAAGTGGGAATGATTGTGATTCTGGATTTGGGTTGAGATGGATTAGGGCTGAGGGGAGCAGAACTAGAGAAAGCATCTTCGGTAGTAGTTGAGCTGCTAATCTCAAGAGTGGCCAAGTTGTTTTGATGGTCAGGTGTAACTCGTATATGTAAAGGTTGCCCTTGTTTTGCAGGCAAAGTCAGTTGAGAGGGCAAATGATCTCCATTGATGTGCAGAGGTTTATCTAAGTTAGTCTCTTGAAGGTGGTTGTCTTTTTTGCGCATCCAAGGAATCCAGGACTTTTTCATGCCTAGGTCACTGCCAGATGATGGACAACGCTCCACCGTCTTTTCAGTCGGTTTCTTTAGACACTTTTGTCTGATATTGGTCATAATATGATTTTCTTCTTGAACAGATTTCCTGATAAACACAGCTGGAGTATCCTCGTCTGCAGACCCAGTGGCAGAAACCTCTGTCTGTACCCCAGTTGATGTTGTAGCAACATCTACAATCCTTCTTCCATTTAAGCTCGGCCTCAATGCTCGACTATGTCGTTTGGCCACTTCCAGTTCTTTGCTGAGGTGGAAAACTTCTGTGCTCATGTTTTTGGCTTTCTCTTCCTCTTCCAAAAACCTCTGCTGCAGGAGGGAGTAGTCCACCTGCAACTGAGAGAGCTGGTCTTCTTTGTGCATTAGTTCATGGATCTTCTCTTTGAGGGCGACCACATCAGCTTGCAGTTCCCTGGTTCTAGCCTCCTCTCTCTTGCACCTCTGCCTGAGGTCTTCTTCCTGGCTTTCCTCTTCTCCCTTCTCTACAGCTTTGTTTCTTGCTATCTGATTTCTCATTTCCTCCACCTGACGGGAAAGAATGTTAGCCTTGTCCTGCTCTGTCATGAACCTTTTCTCCAACAAATCATATTGATCTTCTGTCTTGATTAAGTCTCCCTCCACAACTTCAAGTTGTTTGAGGCGGTGTTTCAGACGCTCAATTTCAAAAGTTAGTTCCCTAATTTTGTTGTCATCCCTTGGTAGAGATTCAGACATTGTCACTGCTTCACATTTGTTTTTTGCTAATAGCCTTTCTGCCTGCTCATAGCCATCCAACTTCTTTTTGATTTGAGTGACTTTACATGAAAGTTCTTTAGATTTATCTATTTCACTTGCAAGCTGGTTATTTAGCTCTCCCTTTTCAATGGTCAAGGTTTCCACTTTGGTTTCCATTTCTGATTTCAGTTTCAGGAGTTTTTTGCTTTCTTCTATCAATTTCTCAGTCACGTCCATAACCTTGCCCTGCTCAGCTTTGACCATTGTACTCAAGTCCTCCTGTTTTTTCTCATCTGTCTTTATTCTCTCAATGAGAGTCTTTCGTTCTTCCATCAAAGCAACTGTCAGTGACTTCAGTTTGCCTAAGTCATCCTTGAGGCTGAGCTCAGACTTTTCCAACCTGAGTTCAGAAGACTCCAGCTCTTTCATACGGATCCTGAGGGATACGACTTCATCTGAAAGCTCTTTGTTCATGCCCTTCTCCTTCTCTAAAGCATTATGTAACTGTGCACACTCAGATTTACTTAAGCTGAATGCACCTTCAAGTTTCTCCAACTCCATCATTCTTTTCTGAAGCTTCTCCACCTCCAGTCTTAAGTCCTTACTCCTAGCATCCTCCTCTTGGAGTTTCTTTTTTAGTTCTTTACACAGATGTTCCGTCTTTGTAATCTCCTCATCCTTTCCCTCCATCTCGAGAACTTGTTTCCTCAAACTCTCCAACTCTGCAATCATGTGAGAATTGCCACATTCCTTTTTGGTAATCTTCTCCCTAAGCTCCTGCAATTCTTCCTCTGATCTTTTCAATATCCTGTTGGTGTCTTCTAGCTCTTCAACTTTATGTGTAAGTCCCAAAACTTTGGCATTGAGCTGACGGTTGTGGAGTTCCTGACTGGCCAGCTTGGCAGTCACCTCATCATGTTGCTGGTTAAATGTGGCAGATTTCTCCTTTAGCTCAACCTCCAGCGACTTCACCCTGAAGCCATCCTCTTTAGCACACTCCCTGGCTTCACTCAGCGCTTGTTCGCGTTGTTGCAACTGCTGGCTGAGTTCCTGAACCCGCTGGCTCTGTTTGTCCATTTGATCGAGGTGTTGCTGCCGCTCATTGACCAGCATCAGGACAAAGGACTTCAGCTTGACCAACTCCTCTCGCAGCTTGGCCAGGCGTTTGGAGTGCTCCTTTTCCTTTTTTGCTTGGTATGCTTTTTCGTTCTCAAGTAGCCTTTTCAGCCTAAAGAAGGGGGAAAATAAAGACAAGTCAAAGCATTAGTTTTGTGTTTATATTTCTTATGCCAGCTGCATGTACCTTAAACTAATGAAAGACTTTGCAAGTGTCAATGAAATAATTAAAAACCTTTAAAAATTTTTTTTAACAAAATCAATACTTGATATTACTTTTGCGTAATTAAAGTATTCAAGTATTAAATAAAACACAAACCTTATTCTCTTTTCTTATTTTTTACTGTCTGATACTGATAGCAGTGTAATCAATATATTTTTAGATATTCATTACCAGGTAGTGTACTGCAATTATATCCTACATAATATTACTATAGAAAATGTATGGCTTTTTTGCTGTATTACATTCAAATAATTTCTTTTCAACCCCTTAATTCCCCAAAAGAATTGTCAACCTATTCACTGTCTGCGTTTCTGTCTGTCATTCATCCATCCATTCGTTTAGTGCAATTTTAGAAAGATGATTTTAGCTGTAATTATTTTAGCTTTTTTGCTCACATCAACACCACCACCCTTACAGTATACACACTCACCACAACCCATTGGTCTCCTATTCTCCCAGCTTCTTTCTATGCTGCTCATGTACCTTTAACTCCAGCTTAAACAAAGTGCATGCAAATCAGATGCAACGCAAACGCCACATGACCCATTCAAAGAGCATCCACTGAGATCAGTTTGCATTGTAAAATCTAAACAAAAAAGGATGTCAGGCTGAATATTCTTTACCTTCCGAAGGTTCAGTCACGACAAATGCTACAACTTGAAATGGAAGAAACTCCAAGTGGTAGAAGTTGAGGTGTCCAATCGGTATCTCACTCACTACAGATCATCTACTCACTGATGCCAGAGCATCTCTGCCTTTGAATAAAATCCAAAATCAAATGGTAAATTTAGCTGCCGTGGCCTTCTCCACTCCGTGCCCCCTCACAATCCGAGCCTTATCCAATTGTAATAAGAAAATTGAAGATAAGTCAATAGCAGAACACCAGTAGGTGATGTCATCTTACCCCTACACAACAGCAATGTTTGTTTGGGAGAGAGTGTGTGCTGTTGAGTTTTGGATACTGAGAAAGGGGTGGAACCTTTGCCACAGAGGGTGTGTTTTACACCCCTCTCCCTCCTGCCCCTGTGCTTGTCTTTGTGTCTTTGAGCACTACACATAATGCATTCCCTATCCTCTTCACCCTCTAACAACACTTAGTTATTCTTGATTCCTACTCTAATCTGACTCTTATAAGTCCATGTACAGTCAAGAAAAAAAATATAAGACCACTCTACTGTTTTCTTCAATTCCTTGTTCATCTTAATGCCTTGTTCCACTAAAGGTTTATCACCTATAACAATGAACACAAAACCATGCAATGACTAAAAGCACTGTATTTGTCAGTACAATGTTATTGCTAGTGATGTTATTGGAAGTGATTTTTGTCTCTGTTAATGAAACCATGCAAAATGGCCAGAAATCAGCTCTGAAATTAAACTTAATTATGAGCAGTTTTTGTTGTTATTATATTTGTCCAGATTAATGTAGATTAAGTGGAAGCAGACTTTTAAATGGACAAGTAATTAAAAAAAGAGTGGTCTAATATTTTTTTTTTTTCCATGACTGTATACTACACATCAGAAGATAACAGGTCTGAGTATGAACTTTAAAAACGTTTTTAAATCTGCCTTTGTGTAAAGCTGGTGCTTATTAACTTTTACCTCCATTTTGCAAAGAGCTCCAAATATTCTGCACAATCTCATTTATGACATGGGAGAATGTCTGCTGTAGTTCCACTTGAAAGAGGTCAGTATGTGAACTCAGTCCCCTGCAAAGACTTTATGTGATGAGAAAAGCAGGTATGAATGGCTTTAATGTCTCCCCCGTGAGGTGCAGAAGATCTGGGAGGATTTTACAGAACCATGACATGGAGGTTCATGAAGTTCTCTGCCCAAAAACACTCAATCTTAAACTACAAAAAATACACATGTGTTTGAAGTAAAATTTCGGGGAAAAAAATCCTTTTGAATGTCTATTCATTCTACAGCATCAGAATGGCCGCGAATGCCAGCACGGATTAGCATGCATGCCTGGCTACTGTACAGTGCAAGCGTCCTCAGGAGTGCACCGCGCAGCTCTTAGAATTCAAACCAACACAGTCAGATGTCACTGACACCTTGGATATTGGCAGCCTAAAATTACTTTCAGGCAAAGGTCAGAGCAGTGATGTCAGAGGTATTTGGCACTGAAACTTGGCTAGAACTTCATGCTGTAGTCTATTATTGCAAGGTAACTCGAGGTTGAGATCTCTCTATTTCTTAAGGAAAAATACATAGTGTCTCAGTCTTCCTGGGGAATGCACTCTAAGGTGCTACAGTGTCTGCAGCCTCTGTCAGGAGGTTATATAAAGTAAGACATGAACGGCCAACAAGCTGTGAAAACACCGTATGGTACCTTAATGACTCTTCCTCGCAGAGAGCAATTAACTGTTGAGAAAGAAATTTTATGGTAATGTACAGACTGTTTGACATCTGTCATGGACATGGAAAAACTAAAACATATAGAGCAAACTGGTTTAAAAGCCCAACATTCCTACATTTTACTCCAGACATGGGCAAACGTTTTAAATCCTGGCCCACACTTAAAAGATGACATACAAACCACTCCAGGAGCAGATAGATGGAGCATTTACTGATTCTGAAATAAGATGATTAACTACTATAGGTCATGCATAAGGGCTCAAATACAAAATGAGTTTAGTGTTAAGGATAATGATAATATAGATTTATAACTTATTTTTACTGTATTCAGCCTCAATTTTCTAGTTTCTCTGAATACATTTTCTGTATACACTACAGGGACCTGAGTAATGTGTTCTGTATGGAATTGTAGTAGTAAATGTTTTTTTGTTTGTTTTTTCTTTTTTTTTTTTGAGAAGGATAAGTAAGTAAGTAATATAAGTAATATAATTTCAAAAGTAAACTCCGTTTGTCCATATGCCCCTGTGACTTAATCTACAACATCTTTATAACATGACTGTGCCACCTTCACAAGGTGACATCAATTTGCCCTCTTGACTAAAAGAGAGGTAATCAGAGGTCGTTATCATTTATCTTCTGCGTTTCCCTTACTTTGCATTCCTTCTACATTTTTTGGCACAAACCTCTGATTTCTCTCTTCTCACCCTCTCCCAGATGTGAGATGCGTTTTGATAATAACTAGATAATGACTTCAGAGGCAGAACCAACTGTGAGAGAACATCGTAGAGCCAGAATAGGCCAGAATGTGTTTTCAAATTACCTTGTAATTCACCCAAAGCTTCTTTGAATTTTTGGCATGTGATATGTAATACATCATTTTCTCTCCTTTCATTTTTAAACCAGGGGAGGAGCGGAGGAGAGATCTAGGCTCCATGAGGTGACTGGGAATCAGTCAAGGAACCTGCTGGTGTCAAAAAGAAGCTCAGCTCTTCACTTTCAAAGTGAGGATCAAATGAAGGTGACATAGCCGTGTTTGGTTAACACTGTTCATGCCAGGCATCTGGCTCAGCTAACACAGTCTCCTATTCATCACCTTGTGTAGCCTTATTGGTTGTTGTTGTTGGGTCAGTTGGAAGAACAAGGGTTAATGGGTACACAAAGAGTATAGTCTGTTAAGTAACAGATCATGATACTGTAATGATCTAATTCACTAAAATAAAATCCCAAACCTTTCATAATGTAGCTCCAAGCCAAATATAGTCTATAGGCACCCACCTAAAGTCTGCAGATTCAGCATTGTTAGTGTTGCTAGACAGCAAGGGCAGCAAAACCATTTTACGTAAAACCTCCTAATCACTGAAATCCCGTGTCAAAACAGAAACTGTTCAGTACTACTCACCGGTGCTACAGGTAGAATGGTAGAATGCACATGAGAGTTGATTTTGATCTTGTGATTTTAATTTTCTCTGCGCTCATTCATGCACAAAACTGGCTGCAATTGAGGTACATATTTAGTGAAATCAAGGTAAAAGGAATGTCAGCAAAACTAAATATTTAGTTGGTGCTGGTGTTTTGTGTTTCTTCTTTGAATGGTACTGAAAAAAAGCATTAATAATAAAAAAAAAAACTCCTGTGTTATTCTTCATATTTTCCTCATATGTCATTCTCTTCATTTTTAGAGTGAATTTAGTTGCCCTGGACTATTTATAGGTCTTTCTCTCCAAGTTTTTTTCATCAACACCCATGCACTTAAGATTTAAATAGCTTTAAAAACCCAAACACAAAAAGAGAGAAGGTCTGCATGAAGTTAAACATTTTGCTGTGATGTGAACTGAGGCTGCTTTAACTAAATGGTGACCATTAAATTAACTTGGTTAATTAACTTGATGTTTGGATGCACAAGTGAAGAGTCTTTCTAGTAAGCTTGCATAAACTGTAGGTGCAGACTATCATCCCCTCTGTGTGCACATGATGTGAGTTCTTCTATCAGAACTCATTCCTCATCAAATAGCGGCCCCTTTTCATCTGCAGGGACTTTAATTAGTTCGGCCTCTTCTCTCATGACCATTCAGTTCACATCCACACCAACTGTGTTTGATCTCAGAGAGGCCCTGCACACACACACACACATACACACACACACACACACGCAAGCAAGCAAACACACACTTCCTCTTTCTCCCCATCCGGCCTCTCTTCACCCATCACCTTTCACCGACAGCCAATCCAACCTCAGTGATGACTTCATTTCACTGATGATGTCATTGGTGCTTTGTTCACTCCACTCAGATGAACCTTCTTTTCTCACCTCCCTCTGAGTACCTACCACGGGTCATTGTCTCCCTACTTCCCTCCCTCCCTCTCTAACCTGGACCTTTTTTCTTTCCACTTGACCTCTCACACATCCCCCTACCTATCAAGGAAAGCATGTGAGGTCATCACCTTAAAAACCAGACCTCCTGCTGTCTCCTTGCTACGCTCTACATGTCTGATGAGACGATCTTATGAACCTGCCCCAGTGTTGACAAACTCCACTGCCATGCTTTACTTGCCTCACTCTGTACTTGGCTGGTTTACTAGATCAGGTTTCCAACATAAACATATATGCAGTATACATACCTATTTCGCAATGTAAAAAATGATAAGACCACCCTGCTGTTTTCTTCTTCAGTTTCTTGTTAATTTTAACGCCTGGCACCACTAGAGGTACATTTGTTTGGAGGAATATAATGATAACAACAAAAACAGCACATATGTTATATTTAGGAGATGATGTGTGCCTATTTTTACGGTTTTCTTGATTTTAACCAAAATCCACCAAGTTTTTACATCAATAGCTCTTTCATTGTACTGCCAAAACAGTGTTTTGAGACATTCCATGTTTTTCAAGGTCATTGTTTTTCAGATGAAACACCTTTCATAGTAGATTGAACAACACAACTGTGGCCCAATAATCATTCCCATTACCGTATAACCTCAAACATCCTTCTTCTTCTTTTCCCTTTAGCTTATCCCTTTTTTCAGCTTATCCCTTTTTTCACAGCGAGTCAACAAATTCCATCTACCCATGTCCTCTGTATCCTCAACTCTAAAACTACCTCAATGTTCTCTCTCACTGTATCCATCAATCTCCTCTTTGTCTCCTACCTGGTAGCTCCAACTCTGGGATCATTCTTTTATCAATATATTGTCCACCGTCCCTCTTCTGAACATGTCCCAACCATCTTAATCTGGTTGTGGCTTTCCTGTCTGTGTTGTATCTCTAATCACATCATTCCTAATCCTGTCCATCTTTGTCACCCCTAAAAATAATCTAACCATCTTTACTTTGCCATCACTAGCTCTGCCTCCTGTTTTATATAACATTATTGGTCCATATTTAAACACAAATATATGTGTGTATATATATATATATATATATATATATAACATATTATGGATAAATCATGTACATCTTATACATGTTATATATAGTCAGTGTACACAGTGTTATCCCCTTATCTCCTCACCTCTCCCTTTCTTGCTCTAACAGGTTGGTGAAGTCATCACTCTTGTTCATGTAGTCCACATGTTTGCGTTTCTCTGTGTCCAATTCGTGGACCGTGCGTCTGTGGCACTTTTCCGCCAGTAGCAGCTGACCGAGCATTCGCCGGTACGTTTCTTTGTGCTTCTCCTGCAGACGGTCCAGCTGACAAGTGCAAAATCGTACAGTTATAAAGGAACACCTCCAGACTGTGCTCTACAGACATGTTTTGTTATGACAATGGGAAAATAGTTGAAAGGTTTTTTAAAGTAAGCTTACTTTTTTATTAACTAAAGTACTTTCTTGACTTAAAACATAGAATTATAGTTCATATTTATGGGGTTTGCAGAGATTAGAAGAGCCTGTTAACCAACCTCAGCCATGGGCTCATGGTAGACACTGTGGTGCTGCGGCTCACTGCCAGCCACAGAATTGTCTCTCTGCAGGGCCTGGAGGGCCGAAGTGGGGACTGCAGAGCCATACCGCGATTCAATGGTCTCTGTGGAAGTCTGTTTGGACTTTAACATGCTGATGACATCTTCTCTGGCCTGGAATTAAGGATAATATATACGTATCAACTGAAAAGGCATATCAACGTTTGAAATGATAAAGCCTGTACGCCAGGATCATATTCATCATGTTATACTATGTTTTAACCACAAGATGGAGTTATTGCGCAAAAAGGTTCTGAACATCTATCCACATCACTTTATACATTGTTTGTTATATGGCATGAAATGGCAATAAAGACATGGTATCCCACTGTCCACGGGGCTGCTACCCACCTGGACCTCTCCTTCCATGATCCCCAGTAGTTTGAGGAGATCTTCTTTGGGCAGATCCATAATGTCATGTCTTTTTTCTCCAGCCTCAGAGGAATTCAGCAGCAGCTTTTCTTTGTCAGTGATCACCTCCACTGGATCATCACAGCCATTCTGCAGAACTCTTCCTTTTAGACTCTTCACAGACAGACCCACATCCTGTTCTTGGCTGAGGTCGTGCTCGTCCTGTGAGACGCCCAGCACCTCGTTGGCTGTGGTCTCCACTCCACTGCTTTTGGTCCGCATCTTCTGCCTGTACCAGGGCCAAAGAACAGGTTTGTTGTATGTTGTCTTACATTCATGTTCATGGATGGGGTGCTGGCTACTGTGGAACGTGCAGTTATAGTACTCTACAGTATGATACTCATAGGTCCTGTTGCCACTTCACAATTTACGACTTTAGCCTTGCTTACCTTCTCTTACAACATAACTCTTCATGTTCTGCCTAACTGACCCACTTTTATCTAACATACACACAACTATATATGTTGTATACACACACATATGGGAAAGAACCCGGTGAATTATTGCCCTCAGCGACATTTATGTCCTGTGCCATAATGTGGTATAAATATTCATAATCTAGTCTGGTTTGTATTTACGTCCAGTGTCACGGTGTGCTTTCCTGATAATTTCCTTGTGCTCACATATGTAGTATATTTCACACCAAGTGTTGATGGTGTGACAAGGCAGTTGTGACACTCCTGGGCACTTTAAACTTTGCTGTTTGGAATTTAAATTTAAATTTAAATCTTAAGAGAAACATTTGACTGAGATCCTGAATGTAAATCAGATGATGACAGACTTTAAATTGACATTTTAATGATGTGTTGATTACTTTTAAGGCCACTGGTCCTGGTGACGTGCTTTGCATTACAGAGTATTTACAGTCTATTATTATAGTCTATTATAATAGGAGTTCTCAAACTTCTTTATGCCAAGACCCCTCCCTTCCAAAAACAGCAGTAGTATCTGCTTTGGGACCCCTCTAATTTTACAATGCATTCTGTGACTTTCTTTCAGTTGAACATTCATTCGTCCATTAATCTGCTTATCTGTTACCGGTTCGCAGGGGCAGCAGATTCTGCTACTACCACCCAAATAACACTGCACCATTCCAGAGCCCACTGAAATTTATGTGGGGACAGTACTATGTTCAAATCATGGTTGGAGTCCACGTTTTTAGCACCGTCCAAAAGCAACCTATTATTGTAAATAACTAACTACAAACGAACCGTATGATTATTGGCAGAAACCGTCAGATCCACACATATTGTGCTGTTTTCCTGCTGAGGTGCATTCATGTATCATTGAAAACTTTGAGGGAAAAAAATGACCTTTTGAAGTTTATATAGAACATTTTACTGACAATGTTACATAGTTGTGACCACTGGTTGTTGTAATTTGTCTGGCAGTCGCCATAAAGATGTCACATTTCTTAAAAATTAACCTATAGCTGTAGGGGAGCTTTTTCCAGCTAGCACTGTGTGCTGTAACAGTTTTTGATGATACCTCTTGGCATTGGTGGTTCCATCAATTCTGAGCAGTTTCCCAACTACACTGGCTGAAATTCAACCCCAAATCTTTACCAAGCCTCCCCCGTGCATCACTTAATGTTCCAAACAGTCATTTATGTATTTTTCCCCTGACCTACTCCTGACATACAGCAATTCCTGCAAAAAAGAAAATTCCAAGGAAAGATTTGTATCCCTTAACAGCTTCACTATTTCATTTTCATACGATTTTTGTGCCAGTTTAGACCATTTTCTTCTGTATAAAGTCTCTTTAGAGGTTTTTGGCTGTTACTCTTACATTTTGACCAGTTCTGATAAGGAATAGTTCGGCAAACTGTAGGAGAGCCAGAAGCATTACTCAGATCCTGTGCTCGGTCACTGCCAGAAATTTTTCTTCTTTCTTTTTTTCAAAGGGCACTTTGGGATACAATTATGTTGACTTAACTTGGACCAGGTTTTCTATAGGCTGCCTTTGAAAATGAAGAGTATACTTTATTAAAATGGAAAAACAATTTCATGCCTACACAACTGAAATATCAAGACAAGTGACATGTTCATTTAAGTTCCTTCACAGTGCAAACAAAATGGCAATGTCTATGTATAAAGAGATGCTGGTGTCAAACTATTGGGTTGCAGGCTCTTCCGCTTTCCGAACCACCTCCATCATAACTACGTAGATGGGAATGATAATGGAGCTAGCTCTCTTGCCATGATTTCTTGTTTGTTTAAATTCTAGATGTTTATTAATAAATAATCGCGAAAGTGTGATTTGTGCTAGTGTTCTTGCTCAGTACACAGAACATATACTGACATTTCATTGATCATTGATAATTGAAATGAGATGGTGACACCTCATTTTGAGCTCATTGTCTCTGAGACCCCTGTACTGATGTTTAACATGGTCTGTTCTTTGATTATGGGAGGACCAGAGGAACATGATGGAAGGATCAAACTACAAAGCCTCCAATTTACCAGAAAAAATAAATAAAAACAATTTGTATACGCTATTTGAACAATGCAATGCATTTCCATTAAATCACCACTGAGAGTGTAAGGAAAACCTCATAGACAGAAACATGTTATATATCTGGATCCTTGTTGAAGATAACAGCACTAAATTACCATGATGTGGGTCAGTGGTGTAGTGATAAGTGCACTTTTGAGCTGTGTGTTAGAGAGAGGGGGAGAGGGAGAAGAACCTCAAAACTTTGAACACAGTCCGTTAATTTAAAAAATTACATCAACACAGTCTTTTAATTGCAAACAGACAAACATCCCCACACCCTATAAAATCCCCACCGTTGATGTCATAGCACAATCAGCTCTGAATCATGCATTGGGACATCTTGAGTAAGTTTGCCAAAATGTCCAGTAATAAGAACAATGCAATCTGTAACCCTGATGCTGGAATCGTTTTTTTTTTTCTATTTCTTTCTTATTTGTTTTCCTGAGAGCAGCAATCAAAGTGAAGTCTGCTGTTAGTTTTAATGGTGCTTGAAGTCAGTCTCTTTGAGTCCCACCTGTTTCCAGGAAATGATCCAGAGAAGAAAGGTTGGTGGGGGTAGCAGAGGGATAACCCTTATAACTGCCCTTGGTACAAACACGAAAGAAAAGAATCTGACACACCAACACTTTCAGAACATTTCTTATCTCGGGTTCAGTGAGTGCGCGCTGGCTCAGTGGAGATCTGGGGTCTTAGCTGTAGATTAATTGCAGTGCCTTCTTCCCTGTCCATAACTATTAGTTTCAGCTGTGGACTCACTATCAGCTAGCCACATGCTGTAGTACAGCACCAAGTGCTTTCAATCTTCATGCCACCATTCAGATAGTGCCAGGGAGTCTGCATGTAGGCCAGGGGTGGGTGGCATTAAAGGGGCAGCAGTGAGGGCATGACATAGGAGGGTTCATGATTGGGCACAGGGTGATGAAAGTGGAAACATACTGTAAGTGACTGGGGCAGAGTGTTGCTGACAAATTAATTGGCGCAGTGTGTAACACTTGACGGTTTATTTTTAATATGTGGCGCGGTGCCGTGAAATCCCAGGGAGGTTACTGTTAGCAATGTGTCTAGTTTGTACTGTCATTTCTGTCCAATGCACTGACACACGCACAAATTAGAGTTGGCCTGTTTACACACTTGTAATAGGACTGCAACACTGAATGACAAGTTCTGTTGGTCTCCAGTGTCTAATTTACATAAGGCAGTAAATTGTCCATTCTTATGTTTACAACTGAGCAGGTCATGATATAATATTTAAGGTGGGATGTCTGATATCCCATATTCAAACAAAACAAATTATTATATAATTTAAAGAAAAAAAGGTGGTAGCTTGCAGGTTAAGAAATTTAAGTGCCATCTGCGCACTAAAGTGATGGATTAAAGCAGAGTGGACGGAACCCATGTCCACCCATTGAAATACACATGGACACACTATAATATTCATTCATTTATCTTTCCAAACTCCTGTAATACACTATTCTGTATACAGTCCCATGGTTAAGATGGATAATGAAATCAGCCATCAATGGTGCCATGCAATTTTTTAGGGCTTAACTCATTTGTTGAAACCGAGACATTGTGTTATCAGGTTCTCATCATCCGTAAAGAGAACCGCTAACAGTTCTTGCAGATGTTCCATAATTCTGCTAATGTCAGGCCAATAGTATTGGTTTGCCAGTAGTTGCAGATACCATTCATTTGAAGCCAAATGCATTGTCTAAACAGTTGTCCAAATGACTGTGTTTAATGCAATTCCAGATTGAAGGAGATTGTTCACATTTTAACGTATTTGTCATTTTACATTGTAATTCTCATATATTATGTAATAAATTATTTATTTGCTGCAAATAAGATGTTTTATGTGTAAAATTATTAATGATGATGACAAAACACATTAAAGCAATTGGCCTATGTGTTTTATATATGAAGATAATATTTAAAGAAAGTTGGTTCAAGAGTGGGATGTATTTAAAAAAAATAAATGTTTGGATATACCACAAAATTTAGCTCATGAAAAAAAATTATGATTAATTTTCATTAATCACACCACACCATGATTTGTCAGAAAATAATTCAGTGTACCTATATATTTATGTATGCATACATATTTTTGAATGTATTTCATGTTAAGTATATGCATGAGTTTTTAGTATATGCTTTTAAAAATTAGGTTATATATGTATATAACATTATATTTTATATTAACACACCTGACTTTTCATTGTGACATATGACTTTTGTATAATACAAAATATAAAAAATGCATATACAAAATATTTCCGACTATTTTTGGACAAGGCTTGTTCATAATAATTTGTGGTAGTGTGATCCTCGCTGTCTCCCTTGTAGTGAATTCTCCAGAGCAACAAATGGGAATTCTTTAGCCACGTGGCCCCGCATTCCAGTCTGACATGCAACATTCCCGCTTGTCTGTATGGAAAATAAAGATGAGATAGAAGACAATGCGCCTTCATTCTGATCCTTGTGCCTTTCTATTACAATGTCTGCACACATTTGCGGCATCTGAACCATCGGCAGAATGCGACTGCCCTCCATCCATTACCTTGATGCCTTCTGATATGAGAGCACACCCTAATACCCCGGGAGACTCCAGTCAAGGGCTGCGCCCTAAATTTAAAGAAGAGCCTAAATCTATACCAGGGTTTGAACTAGTTCAGCTGTCACATCACATATGAGTATTTATAGGCCCCACAACACATGCCTTCATTCTTTGGTCAAAAAGGGCTCTATAAAAATTTGCCATCAGTCAGCATGTGAACAGTAACATTCTGAGAGACTCATGTTATCAGTTGACCAATTCATCTTAAGACAAAGACTTAACTTGCTGCAAAGATCCAAAAGTCTGAGATTGTCTTAAAACATTATTAAAAATAGATAAGTTTAATGAGCTGCAATACTACCATCTAGTGACTTTTACTTTTATATACAGCTGTTTTTCCCCTAACTGTTTCTAGAGTACATGTCATTTTCTGGATTCAGAGCTTGCATTTTGGAGTTTTATTTTATTGGACAAAAAAAACATCAATCGGTCAGCTGATATTATCACTAGATCAAACAAAGCTAAAATAAAAATAATCTGAATGTGTAGAGAAAGCAAATAACAAAGTCAGTTTAGTCATGATTTAAACTAGCACAGAGAGCATCAGATCATGTAACGCTCAAAAAGAAAAATATTATGACTGGACGTTTTGACATTTTCACAGCACAGATCCAAACATGGTTCTCTAGCATGTTGCTGTTCACAAGTTTTGACATATTTTAGGTCCAGGAACCTCAGACTGAGGCTGAACACGGACTCCTTACTATATATAAGGAAAATGTGTTTTTTTATATAAACAGCACTGTTAAGTGTGTAAAAATATTTGCGTTGTTTAAATACTAAGTCAAAAAGTAATCATATCACTACACGTAAACCCCCAGCAGTCAAGCAACTCTTTTTTTGAGTCCTTTACTTTAGACATAAAAGTTTAGTGTTTTCTATTTGGTAGCTGTTTCAAGATGACACACATTATTATGACTGTTTCATGGATGACATTTACAGCGATTATAGAATATATAAACACTAACTTCCCATTAAAAGCTATGATGCACTTTTTGGCTCCGGGACTTTGATGAACAACACATTCTGAAATACAAGGCCAGTGACTTGTGGGTTCAGCCAAGATCAAGAGAAAAATGCTGCTGGTAGAGTGGGATGATGTTCTTATTTTATCCAGACCCCAATTGAGGAAAAGTAAAATACTTTTTTCCCAGTGCTCTTTACTTAAAGCTGTTGATGCATGAGTGGAATTTAAAAGTTTATGGTTTGTTTTACGATAATGACAGTTTCTATAAATACACTAGGGCGACAATAACTTGATCGTTTAGCATCTTGGAGAGAAATGTCAACCTGACTTGTGGGTTGCATTTCGTAGTACTCTTCTGATGCTTAGTTAACCCAATCCACCCTCTGGAAGCCACCATGGCCTTAGCTTGCCATCACTGACATAACCTGGCGTGGAACAGGGGTGTCAAACATATGTCCAGTTGGACAAAACTGATATGCTGGGGTGTTCAATACAGCCAGTTTGTTGATCAAACACTGGTTCACAATGTGTACTATAAAATAAGTTGGAAAAAATCAAGTAATCATGTTCTTTTGTTTGAAAACAAATCGACTTATTTCTATTTAAAGTTTATTATGCTATAATTTTACTAGTCCGTCCCACCCGTAATCTACCGTAATCAGGTTATACACTACCCCTGGACCAAAAAAAGTTTTGTGTAGAAAAACAACAAACACCTTTTGCTTAAAAAAATCCCAAATCTGTAAGTAAATATGGCGTGTGATTGTTGTTTGCTTATACATTTTCACTTCAGGTTTTCAAGAACTCACAATTTTTATGTGCACGACATGCAACAAATCTTTTCAAGGTGAAACCATTGTATGTGAATGAACGGCCCTTGCGTGTAACTGAGAGACTTAGGACTGTGTTATTTAGCCACACAATGTGCAAACGCCATTGTTCTTAATGCACCGGTCTGTCATCAAGCATATGGATTGCTGCAGCTGTTGGAATATATGACTCACCTCTATCTGTCATAATTAGTTTTATATACATAGCAGGAAACATGTCCGCCACATCCATTATTTCTAAAAGTTCCCCATATTGTAATATAGCCTTGAAACATGGAACGCTCCTCATAGCAACAGCACTTTTTTTTCAATGCTCACAGAGTGCCATTACACTGAAACGGTCTAATGATGGTTCCTCTCAACTACTGGCATGAGTGGATATCATCTTAACAGCATGGAGATCAAGTAGGAGATCAAATTCTGTCTGCTCTAATATTAGAAAGGCCAGGACAACATATGGATGAAACAGACTGGGATGTATGAAGATTCAGGTCCTGGCCCAAATGCCCAGACGTGTTGTCTGCATTCAAGTTCTACTAAACCAACTCAAAAACGACACCTTTGGTTTACAAAGACTGGGTTCCCACTGAGTCTGTGCATGATTGACAGATCTGTGATTAGGACTGCATTTTTATTAATGCGGTAACAATGTAACAATAATACTATTATAAAATATAACATTACATGTAAATCAAGATCAAGATCAAGAGCAGGACCACCACACGGAAACAATAGTTTTTAACTAATCTACTAATACAGTGGTCCCCAACCACCGGGCCGTGGACCGGTGCCGGTCCGTGGGGTAATTGGTATCGGGCCACAGAGAGATGATGCTCAGCTTAACACAATTTATGTTTTATTTATTATTAGACGCTAAAAAGTGTTTTGATAAAAGACCAGACCCCCTCGTGTCCAGGCCAAGTCCAAAAAATACCACTTTTATGCTGGACGTTTAATTTTGATTAGTGGTATTTATCAGCTACACCTCAAAGACCGGTCAAAAAAAAATTTCTAGACGTTTGACCAGTCCATGGCGCAAATAGTGTTGGGGAACACTGTACTAATACATATATTTACAGTAACATATCTACTCATCTACTGATTTCCTAAAATCTGCTGATCAATTTCCTATATTCTATCTTGGTGTATCAATTTGTTTGGTATTGCTGTTGTTTTAGCGATCTTCATACGTCACATTTTTCATTGCAATTACATATTATTTCATTACAGTCATCAGGATGTCAGGATGATCAGTTTTGTTGGCACAGAAGTGATGTCTTTGTCATTGGTGTGGAATTCCAGAGTGTGGAACTCCTGGGTTTAGTTAGTGAGTCCATTGGGCTCACCACCTGCAGGAAGGTTTTACATAGGGCTTGCACGGTGCTATGTGATTTGGGTTGTGATCTGAAACTGTTTGTTTTTTTTTATCAACACTATTTTTGGTCCCACTATTGTGTCCTGGTTGTAAACTACATGTCTATTGTACACTGAATTTGATATCTAGTTTATTTGTAGTAACTATATATGTATACATACACTCTTTGGACAGAAACATCAATTAATCACCAGAAGATCTTCAGTTGCTATGGAGTTTTAGGTGGTATTTTTAAACACAAGAGGTTATTACTGTACTACCACAGTTCTGTGAGACCTCTGAATGTGTCTAAACTGTATTTTTGGAATTCATGACCAGGGACCTGAAAAGGACTGGAGCTGTGCATATGTCACAGCTGTTGTTGAGGCCCACCAGCCGTATGGGGAAGACACAGGCTGTATGGCGGTACTTACACCACCTCCCATTATATCCTGTTTCTATGCACTGCTCAGGGCATGTCCATGAATGAAGTCCATTGAACTAAAAATTGATTGATGTTACTGAGCTCATAAGGAGAATTTACAATAACAAAAAAGTTTTGAAACTTTTTAAATATACCACAAAGATGAATGTTTTAGATTTTCAATGCACTTAAACTAGTGTTGCTAAATGTCAAGTTAGTCAGACTAGTACAATTATAACTTAATGTATTATTAATAGAATAATTTACGATTATATATTTTTTTGTTTTTTGTTTTCAGAAAAATTCAAGTATATTGGATATTTCTTAATATTTTTAGAATTTATTTAAATATGTATTTTACAAAAATTCTCAACTTTATTGCAATATATTTACATAACTCATTAAGTGCTCCAGTTATGGCCCACGAGCAATGTGTCTGACACCCATGATCTATAAGGTGATGCAAATAAATAATTTATACCTAATCCAAACCTTAAGCGTATGATTCATTATGCAAATCATTGTTAGACACTTTCATTATTCCAGACTCCTTGGACACTTTTATTTGTAGTATTAGAAATCAATGGCAATCCAGTTGCCCTCTACCACCTGTACCATAAAATGACAGCTTGGGACCAACTTGTATATCTGTAGTAGAAGAAAACATCAAATAATCTTGCATATGTATTACATCAGCTGCAGTCAAACCCCTTTTTGATAATACCCGAGCCACAGTTCACCCTACCAGAAATGTTCCATTTAAAAAATAAAAGCATACTTTATGTTTTACTTTAACAATATTAGCTTGCACCTCCTTTGATTTTGCAGATCACATTCACAACTACTAAGGGCCAAAGTGCAATCAGTATTTTTTGTATTTCTTGTCTTTTCATCTTTTGATTCAGTTCAGTACAAAGAAGAGATAGAAGACAAATTAAGTGGTAACAAAAATAATAATACAGTAAATGATTCCTTATTTCCCTAATTAAGAACCACCAATGAACTTAGTTGTCCTGAACATTCAGCAGAGTTTTCTCTCTTGTCAGATATTCATTCTTATATCTTTATCCAGGAGCGACAGTCTCCACAACTTCCATCCAAATCACCCTGCACCCACGTGGCAACTTGGCATCTTGTGAACTTGAACCCAAAGCTCTTGGGACCCAAGTCTGCTTCCCCAAACTGCAAGGCCACTGATGCCCACTTATATATTTGCGAATATTTCCTCTGACTCCTCAAGTTTTCTCACATGAATATACTGTACAGAAATTATAAATGTATGAAATGTAAATATATTCACGGTATACAATAAATTAGCTCCCACCTACATTTATCTGTCAATGTCAGAGATTTAGTGAAAACTGCATTTTTACAATAAACATACTTGTCTAATGTAATTGGATTCATGTGTGAAGTAATATTTGCCCTTTCTCCCTGGTTAACATGAGCTGTATTGATGGTTTTAATTTAGTGAATGGAGTTTTACAGTGAACTTAAATTTGTGGGGTTAAATGATCGAATTTAAACGGTCAACTTACAGAGAAATGTGGCTGGTTGGACACTACATATTTGAACTGTGTCCTTTTCTACATGAGCAGCTGTGAGCGGAATGACCCTGAGTCATAGTAATGTCATGAGGTAAGACTGTGAGTCATTTAGCAGCCCCTCTATCTCTGCCCCCAACAAAAAAAATCAATGCCTCTCTGTCGAAGGTTCATGTTTGAGCAGTTTGATCTCAGTTTAAAACATGGACCTCTGTCTTCACTTACAATAACAATGATTCATTGTCACATGCAGTGCACATTTACTGCAGTGGGTCAGTATATCTATGATGATGCTCAGTCATCCAGATCATGGTCACAGTTCCAGAGTTTGGTTGGTCAACTGGAACAGAATTTTCTCAGAGGCTTCTTCAGTTCTAAAGCTTGTCTGGGTTAGCCTGGTAACAGCAGTTAAAACAACTGCAGCTGTTAATACAGCTAGTTTAGTTTCCAAGTTGGCAGCAATTAAGAACAATTTTTTTTAACCAAACTCAACCTACAGAATAGTGTGCCAGTTTTTCCTACGAGAACAGAGGTCATTAGTTCTGAAAAATAATTTGCTCTTTCAATGCATAAGGTGTGATAGGAAGGGCAGTTGTGTTACATGGCAGCAGAAAACTATAAGATCTGTTGGAGAAAAGTGTGTGTTTCTGAATTTCAACTAGAAGATCATTGTATTATATATATATATATATATATATATATATATATATATATATATATATACACCTTTTCACTGCAACTTTAGCCCCACAGACAATGCAGCGTATGTCCTATGTGATAACACTGGAACAAAAACAAAAATGTTAATGAGTGATATCTCTCTGTTGACTCTCTTTGTCATTTTCCAGTCCTGATATCAGTGAGTGTTTAAGGGCCAGGCCCTCACGCAGCTGGACAGGGTGGGAGGCAGGGGAGGGGAAGGGTCAAGTTCCATGAAACCCCTGGACACTGACAACAACATCAACCACACCTGCCTCAGATACATATTTCTTTTTTTTTCATTTTAATTGAAGCCCCAGCAGTGGAACGTGTCCATGCTTTCTGTCAAATAGACTGGTGTAGAGCCAGGAGCGTTTCCTAAAAGACATATGACTTCATGTGTATCGAATGGAATTCATTTATAGAGCCATTAGTAACCTATTAATATTCAGAACCACTGATGTCATCATGTTGCAGCCACCTTACGGCCACCGTGCCAAGAGATCTCTGGTGTCGGCATGTGCAACAGTCATAGACCGGGTGCTGCGTACAGTAGGAGTGTGACAGGAGGGTGCTGTAGAAGAGGGCACAGACAGATGTGTGTGTGTGTGTATGTGTGTGGTCTCTTCATATGAAGTGACGTATGAGGCTAACATGTCACTGCCCAGTGTATCATTGCACCATTGCCCCTCTTGTCCGGGGAGATGGTGTGGGCTTCTCTTCCTACACGCTGCATGAAACACGGTCCTTTAGAATAAATGGTCTTATTCATGAAGAAACTTTTTACGTTATTCACCAAAAAAGGTTCAATTCATGACACATTCCTTTATGAATTCTCTGTCACACTGCCAAAGCCGTATGATCACTGACATTCCTGACATGTACAGAAGACACTTGTCTTCAGTGGGATAAAGAAATCAATATGGTAAAATGAACCCCTATCATTAACATAAATTTAAAAGTGTTCTGAATGAATGAACGGGCTTCAGAGAAGAGCTCTTTCAGTGATAGATATTCAACATCTGAACAGGAAATATGGCTTTATCCTTTTATTTTACACATTTTAGATGGACAGCCATGCTGAAAGAAATTAGAAAGTTCATTGTTGTCTTGTTTCTAACACCAGAACCTGGAGGAAAAAAGTTTTGAAGTTAGAAAATGAAAAAAAAATAAGCAAAACTGTGACCTACCTGTAGCCGAGGTGTCCCCAGTTCCAAGTGCTCTAAGTAATCCAACAAAAAAAAGTTACACAGATAGGCACTTGTCCACTTGTGTCCTCAGGTTGGTGTCATCCACCCTGACAGTGGCGTCTGCTACTGAGTGGTGAAGCTCAACGCCATCTCAATTTCCTCTCTCTCTCTCTGGTGCGCTCCCTCTCTCTCTCTCTCTCTCTCTCTCTCTCTCTCTCTCTCTCTCTTCTCTCTCTCTCTCTCTCTCTCTCTCTCTCTCTCTCTCTCTCTCTCTCTCTCTCTCTCTCTCTCTCTCTCTCTCTCTCTCTGTCTTTCTCTCGTCTGTCCGTTCCTCAGGTCAGGGAGGGAATGAAAAAGAATACTAATACCAGTAGGCTCTGTAACCTCCCTCCCCAGCTTTCTCCCTGCCTTCTTCCCTCCTCTCTCCCTCTCTCTTCCATTCCAACAGCTTGTCCACTCAAGCACACCTCTGGTTCTGTTTCCCCGCTGATCCTTTCCAGAAGTCAGTTGAAGAGTGTATGTGAATGAAAGGGGCGGGTGATGGAGGGGTGGGCCTGTCTGGAGAGATATAACGACAGGCTGTTAGTTGTTATCTCTTTATTGTCCATTCTTCCCCTTTCCTTTTGACTACAGTCACAAAGACTGAAAGTATAGGTCTATATTTAACTCATCCACTCTGGCCAACACTCTGCTCCCAGCAGCTGAGACTATCTGAATGCTAGGGCTGGCCTTGCACCAGAGCTACTGCTCCCCATTGACCCCTGGTGACAGCTGAACCCAACCATGCTGGGAAAGTCCAGTGGCAGCAGCAGCCACAGCGGTCCGTGGAACCAGTACTGCTGACCTAGGCAGGGTGTGTGTGTGTATGTGAGAGAGTGTATGTGTGTGTGTGAGAGTGTATGTGTGTGATTGTGGAAAACAATCCAAGTTAGGACAGTTACGTTGTTAAGTACTAACATGTGCTTAACAACGTTTACATTCATGTGCAGTGCTTCACATGTACGTGAATGTAAATAACCTAAAGAAGAAGAGAACCCCCCTTTTTATTGACAATTTTTTAACTTTAGAAATGGTTTAAAAGTTCTGTTATTGTTCGCACCATTAGGCAGTTGGTGGCCTAATGGTTAAGGCCCCCGGTTCGAATCCCCCTACAGCCAAGTTACCACTGAGGTCCACTGAGCATGGCACCGTCCCCACCCACAGTCCCCGGGCGCTCAAAGCTGCCCACTGTTCACTTTGGTGATGGGTTAAATACAGAGGTCACATTTTGTTGTGTGAAGTGGTGTGAATCACAATGTCACAATGACAAGGAGTTTGCTTTACTATCGAAAAAAAAATATATATATAAATATATATATATATATAAGCCACATTTAACTTAGATACTTAGATTGTGTTCAGAGACTGAATATTCTTTTACAATATTATATTGTTGCATGATTATTTTTATTTAAAGATTTTCATTTATTCTACTTTATAATAACTTCCTCCATAAGTACAGACAGATCAACAATCCCACCAAGCGTTTCACCAAATCTTTCAGTAAAAGGCAGGTGGAGTTATTTCATGTTTCCACCTTTGTTGATGGTTATTTTCTGTTTTTCTTGTGATTTGTCCTCAGCAACAGATCAGTTAAAAAACGGAAACAGGAAACAGATGATCGTTGTTGTAGCCATGTGTTGAAGCACGACATAGTCGTTCAATCCAAAAATTCGATTTTCCAGCTCAAACAGGGCAGGTCATCTACTGTCTGTCATTTTGGTCCGGGCTCAGTCAGTGGGTTTTACATCACACTGCAAGCTTCTGCCATAATGTGAAAGTTCTGTCTTCCTGTTGGACACATTGACCCTTTTATCACTAAGTGGAAACCAAAGCAAACAAAAGACGCAGTGGCTAACCAGCAGATAAGGTCACCGTTGAATTATGTCAGATGGCTGACGCACACTTTCACTCCCTCCTTGTCTGTCTTTTGTATTTGACCTAATAGCAGTTTGATCACGCACACAGCCATTGCTGAATTACGTGGGTGTGGGTTTGGCGTAATGTTTCCCTCCATAAAATGAAAACACACATCAGCAGACACAAATGCAGAGATGTGAAGACACACACCCTAACAAAGCCTTCTGGTTTTTGTTAACTTTCTTCATTACTTCACCTTATTTTTTAATGCGCTGTTTTCTCTCTTCTTTGGACCTAAACTTAATTGCATAGCTTTGGCTTCGTTTTTACTTGTTTGTTACTCTCATGCCAAAACAACACATTTGTTTGACAGATCCACGTCTTCGCACTCACGCAGTCGTGCTGTATCGGAGAGGAAGATCTGCACGTTGAGGTCATTGAGAAGTGTATTTTTGATTTAATGCCATGATTCCCACACCCAAGAGTGAAGTCATGTGGATGTGGTGGGATCCAGTTTAGGACGAGGTTTGTTATGATTTCATTCCGTATATTTAATGCCCACAGGACGGTGCTGATGTCCCGGCCCACTGGGGCTGTGGTTGCTGTGAATCATGCAGAAAAGTTTGGTCGGTTAAAGAAGCTGCCATTCCCACACTTGCATAATGTGATTAGAATGAATGCCGTTTGCATTTAATTAACACAAGATGGCTGACAAACTGTCCGTCCCGGGATTTGAGATTTGACATTGTTGCAGAGCGTGAAGCATGTAATGACTGATGTCCTTTTCAGAAACGCTACTGAAATGCTACTTCACCATGTGACTTTCATTCCATTTACCGTATTTTGTGGACTGTACCTTATAGTATCTACCAATCAAAATACTGCATACTGAAGAAAAAAAAAACACATTTAAGTCACTGCACATTATAGGTAGCCCCAGTGGTGGCTCAGTGTGACAATAATTTACATGTAAAGTGCCCCCTAGTGGCTGTCAGTGTGAAAAAGAATAATGCTTAAATAAGTGTGACTTATTTCTTCCAACTTCCAATCTTTATCAATCAATATTTTGGAAGTTCAATATGGAAAAGTGAGGACACTGCCGAAACCCGGGATTGAACCAGGGACCTTCAGATCTTCAGTCTGACGCTCTCCCAACTGAGCTATTTCGGCCTGTAAGCAAGACACCTGACCAGTAGTTCAGTCCAAAGGTATACACCGGCAGTCATGTATGGAGAAGAGTGCAGTACTAAATTAGGAGAATCATTAACTTAACCCTTATGTTAAACTATGTGAACTTTTTACCTGTATAACTAGGAAAAAGCTGTAAAAAGAATTGTTGAATCAATGAACACACAAGAATTTGTGCTGATCTTTTTGAGACAGTTTGACAATCACTACAAACCAAACCTATGCTTATATAAAGAACAGCAGACATGTTATAGACTGTCTGAAAATGCCAGCCGATCTCTCAGAGCCACAAAAACACCACAGCACATGTATCACAGGAACACACTCATTACCACAGGAATGCCAATGCTGCATTACCACGACATTTTTTGTGCAGTGCTGTACCCTAGGAATTTGTTAAAAGTTGACTCAGTAGCATAATTACTACTTTGGTTTTCCACTTTTAAATTTGGTGACTCTGACCTGTCTAAGGTGAAGACCTGGCATAAATAAACATTTTGATTTTCACACAGTATAGACTGAATCACTAACAAATAACTACTACTGTACTCAAAGGAGATTCAAGCAGGGATGGGTAGTTACCTGTGAGGGTAAACCTTTACCCACACAGGCCACAATTGGTCCTAAAATTGGACACAGGGACAGGGTAGGAGGAGATAGACAAAATGTTTATGTCAACTAAGATAAACGACAAGTAAAAGTCATACATAAGCTTATATGCAAATATATGTTTGGCCTTCTCTATGCCATCTATATGGAAATGTGGGTACTGCAGGGAAATGACATATAATCAAAAAATGTAATCACAATTTTATAATTTAGAGAAGTGTTGCAGGCCGGATTACAAAGCTGAACGGGCCACATCTGCCCCCCAGGCCTTAGTTTGCTCATGCGTGGCTTAGAGTCAGGAAGTGAACTGAAACCAAAGACGCACAGGAATTACAATAACAATGCTACTCCTGCCCTGCAAATGTATTTGACCGCAGAACCATGACAAGTAGAGTATATACTACATACCTTAACACAACTAATCAAGGAACACTCCACATAAGAAAAAAAAAGAAAAAAGAAATTAAGAAAACATAGGACTTCAATTAGTTGAGGTTTTGATGTGTTGTGCCTGTTTGTTGAATTTCATTTTTTGGCCTGCCATGGTGATGACTGATTATCTCAAAAATATTAACGACTTTTGTTTTAATCTGACAGTTCACAGAGAGTTCATATGAGAAAATAACTCTCTGACTTTCCCATCTGTTAAATTAGTAAGATATTTATAAAATCATTAACAATAGCAATTTATATATATAAAAAACAAGTAACAAGTATCTACCCTTGCAGAGGGTATTTGTACCTATTAACCCAGGGGTGGGCAAACTTTTTGACCTGCGGGCCACAATTTCTCCTAAAATTGGACACGGGGCCGAGTCAAGAGCAGAGAGATGGAGCGTTTGTGTAAGCTAAGATAGATGGCAAGTAAAAGTCATGTATCAAACCCAAAATACTAAACCTCTAATAGCCTATTATGCCATCTACTGGAAAAATGCAGGCATTGTAGGGAAAAGTCGGAAGTTTAATTATAATATAAATAAATTATTTAATTTGGACAGGGATGGTGGGTCGCATTAAAAGGCTCAACGGGCCGCATGTGGCCCCCGGGCCTTAGTTTGCCCACCCCTGTATTAACCCCATAACTGTACAGTCCTGTATATACAGAATATACTAAAATCTTGATTCACATTGCTACTATATTTTATCATACTATCAGATCTCTATTTACACTACCTTACACTATAGCATATTCTGTGTCCTTAGTGTGTGTTACTAATGTGTGTGTGTGTGGGGGTACACTCATGTAATGGATATATGTGGGCCTAAGTAGCATGTGTATATATTTGTGTGTACATGTATGTGCGGGTATACACATACACGTACACAAATAATGATAAGAATACCTAAGAATAGAATACCTAATAACTAATAATACTAATAACGTAATATTGTCATTATCATTATAGAATATGATAACAATAACAATTGAGATTGTGGCTACTCAACAGCAATGACGACCACTTAAACTATTAACACTTCTAACATTGACCTTCCTACTTTTAAGTACTGTATATGTTTATTCCTAACCTTACCTACTAACATCCACTGTTCACTGGTTGTAACTGGAAGAATTTCATTTTTTTTTTTGTTGTACCTTTGTGCTTGTCTTATTTATTATTATTATTTTATTGTGTCTTTATGATCTGGTAACATCCATTGCACCATCTACCTACCTACCTATCTATCTATCTATCTATCTATCTATCTATCTATCAATTAAACGTTACCTCAG
>JAFBJS010002423.1:266-22697 GCA_016785265.1 Paraplagusia blochii
GATGTGTATAAGAGACAGATATATATGTGTGTGTGTGTGTGTGTGTGTGAATCTTTGACTCAATTAAAATCTCGATTCACAGGCTACAATTCAATTCAGGAACAATTCGATCCAATTCGGTCAGTTCCTTTCAATAAAGATTGACAACATTATTCCCAAGTGCTGGACCTGGACAGGATCAGGAACGAGGTAATCAGGGGGACAACACAGACAGGAAGGTTTGGAGAAAAAGCTAGAGAAGACAGATTAAGATGGTTTGGACATGTTCAGAGGAGGGACAGTGGTTACATTGGGAGAAGAATGCTAGACATGGAGCTATCAGGTAAGAGACTTTGTATATACAGTATACGATATATATATATGTGTATATACAGTATATATGTGTATATATGTATGTATATATGTATATGTATGTAAATGTGTGTGTGTGTGTGTGTATATGTGTATATATATATATATATATATATATATATATATACACACTGTATATACGTCCGTCCTTCATCAAGTCATAATGACAGACCTGCTCTGTCAGTTACTTTTTTTTTTTAACCTAGTTTGCGTGTAACAACACTCGTGCATTTATGCGGTGAAGCCTTTCTGTCCGTCTTTCTTCTCATGTTGCTGCCACAACATTTCTTCCGTCCACAACACAAGGCCTTGTTAACTGCTAATTATAACGTTCCTCTCCTCATTAACAAGGTTTCCCTTGACATGATTTGAAGACATATCGTTACACAGGTGTATCGTCCTGGACAATTTGCACACATGTGTATTAGTGCTGAATGGACTGTACTGATCAGCTCGGGACAAATACACACATACTGTTACAGCCCCACGATCTGTCCCCATCTTAATGATGAAAAATTGTCTTCGCTGAAAGAAACCTTTTAAAAAAGTATGGATTTTTCAAACACTATCAGACAATTAACACAGAAAACACAACCGGCCGTAGAAGATACAACGGTCGCCTCTGGTCATGGTGTTAATCTTGAAGAAAGCAGCTCTTGGTAGAGAACAGTCTTCTACTAATGTGTTTTATGTTTTGTTATTGATGTTATAGGCACAGCATCATTACTGCAGTAGTGTTCCATTTGTGTCCTTTTGGTTTGGTATAAGAAATGTCACAGTTTTTGTTTCTGCAAAAAAAAAAAAAAAAAATCACTGTCGTTTTACTTCTTTGAATCAGTCCAAATCAGTGCATTGGTTTTAGGGTACATTTAGCCTAAAGTAGAATAAAGTAATTTAAATAACTTTGTATAATTGTTAGAAAGGGAACAAGTAAAAGCCTTGTATGTTGGCTTCATTTAATTCTATTCAAGTATAACAACCTGTCAGTGATGCATAGAGGAATATCAGAATTTAATTTAGAAAATGGAGGGAATCAATGACATCTGAATAAGTAGAGATCTATTATGGTTCTTGATCTAAGCTGACAAGACAAATGGAAGAGGCTGAATGTCCTGTAAAGTGCCTCCTTGGCTCTGTGTGATTTTATATGAACCCAGGACAACTATCCATCCATCCTGCTCTTTTTTTTTTTTCTTCTGTCACGAAGAAACCTAAGCTGCATTGCAATTGTCAAACGTCATATCAGATAAAAGACACTCAGACAACTTGCCATATTGTTAAAAATGAAATGAAAAAGGAGATGAAAAAATTTGTGAACCTGAAAACCTATGTGTCTGTATATATATATAAATATATATATATGTACGTGTATATATGTATTAGGACTAGGTTAAAAAAATGGATTAATCGATTTTAATCGATTTTTTTTGTTAATAGGATTCATAAATAATAGGATTCATAAATACAAAAATCAATCTGTTTTTTCCTTCTTTTCGTGAGCTCATGCGCCACAGGGGATTACGTATTTACGTGGTTACGTGCGAGTTAACACTCACACGTAACCACGTAAATACAATGTAAAACAAATGTAAAAACAACATGGCACTAAAATCTAAATCTAGAGTCTGCCTTGTAATTTTGGGTCAAGTCATGTTAAATAAAAAAAATGCATGATGGATTAATATGACTGCCTTTAGTAATTTTGTGATGGAAATAAATGTAAAAATTTAATAAACATTTTTTTATTAGCAAATGGATTAAGTTTCAATTTTAGCTTTGATTCTTTTGAGAATAACATTAGTACCAAACTGTAATTGATATGACAAAAACTGAATTGAAAACCGAAGCAAATCGTGAATTGAATCGAATCGAACCCTTGTGAATCGAATCGAATCAAATCGATTTAGAAAATTTTTAATCAATACCCAGCCCTAATATGTATGTATACTTGCTTACTTTACTCATTTAACCATCCAATTCATACCTCACAGGCCACGTTCTGATTCAGGAACAATTCATAAAACACATTAAACGATCGATCCAGTTTGATCCGATTCTCTTCAGTTCGATTAATTTTTAGAATCTTGAAAAAAACTTTACAATTTCGCTTTCTATGGGCTCACGTTTCATGTCGCGTCTATGTCTAAGATCAATTTGTGGGTGGGGCCATGGAGCTGTTGTTTGACTGTATTTTCGATCGTTCTGGCTTTTTGGACTGGTAAACTCAGATTGTGTAGGTCACAGAACGATAACCGATCTAAGACGATTAATCTTCACACCTCTAATATGTATATATGTATGTATGTATGTATGTATGTATGTATGTGTGTGTGTATATGTGTGTATGTATATGTATGTGTATGTGTGTGTGTATGTATATGTGTGTGTGTATGCATATGTGTGCATGTATGTGTGTGTATATGTGTGCGTGTATGTGTGTGTATATGTGTGCGTGTATATGTGTGTATGTATGCGTGTATGTATATGTGTGCATGTATGTGTGTATGTATAGGTGTGCATGTATGTGTGTGTATATGTGTGTGTGTGTGTGTGTGTGTATGTGTGTGTGTGTGCATATATGTGTGTGTATATATGTATGTATACATATATACTAACATGTATGTATACATACCTGTATACATATATACATTCTTGAAAGCTGAAATGGTGTCAGCGTCTGTTGGTCGAGGGCTGAGATGTTCGAAAGCTGAGGCACCATTGTATAGCCATGCAGTAATGAAATTGACCAAAATGCTGAAATATACGTGTATTTTTTTATTGTCTTTAAAGCATCTTGTGATGTGTTTACATTGACGTCTTCCATAAAATTTTTTCTTGTCTTGTTCCATCAGAAACTAGTTGAATACCTGATCAGGTTGGCTGGCTCTGGTAAATAACACAGATACTTATGTACACTATGTGAGTCCTAACTTGCAATGAAAGATTGTGTAACCGTTGGTGTAAAACTCCGAGGTTAACAACCCCATTAGATGTTCCAGAGATAGAAAATGTAGATATTTCACAAACTTACTTTCTAACTGTAGAGGGAGCCATGATGGAATAGGTTAAATCTTTCTCCGTCAACCTCTCGCAGCACCTTTTATAGCAATAACTATAACGTTGACAGTGATTATGGGCCGGCAAACAGTTTTCTGCAATATAGTACTGAACTCCTTGTCTCCCTTGTCATTAGCTTCATCCCATGTTCTCCGCTTACCTATAATTACCCGCTCCTTCTCTTTATTGGTTTTTCACCACTTGTGTTCAGACATGCGACTTCGTTAAGCACCCCGCGGAAGCTCCATTATGTATTCTTGGAAACTGTTGATGTCCACCCCATTACAGCCGCCGTCCTTTTCTTCTTCATCATCACCAGTTTTCAGTTGTGCCTATCTGCCCGCGTCGCCATTATTCATACCCCCGCTGCGAGACACACCGCTGCAAAGCATGCCAGTGCCAGAAACTCCTAACCACATATTGACTTTTACGTAGTCAGCGCTTCCGACATCTGCTGCCTCGTGTGGGTCTCCTATAGGATCAATGGCTTTTCTTTACCCGTCTCCTTGTTGGGGAACTCATTATAAGGCATCATCCACATTCCAGCCCTTTTCTATTTGCTGACAGACTCGAAAAGGTATTATGCAGTTAAAAAAAAAAAAAAAAAACAAATCAGATATTTCCCTGATCCTCACCCAGGTGAAATTCAATTTCCTTTAAAGACATGTCCAGCATTTGAGACATTCCCCTGAGTTACTTCTGTTCGTCTGCTGTCACATTAGACAGCAATGTCACCATTCCTCCCGTCTCATTTTATCTCACAGTTTTCTGACTTCACATTATTGTATATTGTCCGACGGCAAAACTGCCTAAAATAATACATATATTGGTGGATTCTCCAATGCAAGGATACTGACGGTTACATTTAACAGATGGCACATTTTATTTATCCATTGGGGGACAAGAAAACAAAAGTTTCCAGACAAAATTTGACAAAATAAAAGAATCTAAAGGCAGTCAAGTCAACTATCCATTACTGGATTTTCCCTCCACATTCACCCTGGGGGTTCTTTACTAACAATGACAACCATACAGTAGATACTCTATTTAGGTCGTCCTCCACCTGCAGTGTTTTGTGGTGGGGGCTTTATCTTCCACAGGGTGAAAGGGTTGTATCAGGCAACTGGACAAGTTTCTCAGAGGTTCATTAGGCCTCGGTACTGGTCCTTGGGAGAACTGTTGCCAGGCCGCAGAGAAATAATGCCTTTTCTCGCCCCTAGTTATTCCATACCCATAGAACCCAGTTATTCCATACCCCGTGAAACAACAATAATAAACTCAAAATGACACAGATAGATTTGGACTCTTTTGTCAATGATTTGACATTGATACAAGATGCTAACCTTGTATACCGGCCTGGTAGCAGAAAATTATAGGCTGTGAGAAATCCTCGTTGTGCCAATCCACAGTTAATTCGGAAAGGAAGATTTGTATAGGTAGGAAGATATTTCACAATCCTGGGTATTTTATTTTATTATAGGGTTATTTATCTGACACAACTTCAAAGACCGGTCCATGGAAAAAAAAAATTACCAGACATTTAACCCGTCCACGGCGCAAAAAATCTTGGCCATGACCCAGATGACCCGTGATCTTCATTGACATGTTATCTCCACTAAATTAGAAATCCTTGTTCCATCATTCTGTTGTTCCATGTCAAGATATTTACAAGTTCTACTCCATAAATTCACTTTCTATGCATGGTTTAATTTTTTGTAACATTTCCCCCTTTGTGTCTCCAAGCAAAATCAGACTCTTGTGACGTTTGAGTGTCTTAGCTAATGATCTTAAGTGTTAGCGTAGGTGAGTGACATAGGTACTGATGTACAGTTTGAAGTTGGTCAAAGACCCCATTGATAAAAATACTATCAGTCCTCTACTCAACTCACCCTATGATTGTCTCTTAGACAAAATCCTTATTTTCTCTGATATTGATTGAAAGAAAGTGATTAATTTTTTAGCCGTAAACTTTGTTTTAGTGTGTTCAGATTTGTTTTATTTATTTTGTGCTTTTGAGTGCGCTCACTCTCCACAGGGAGGTTCACGAGGGGCTGGTGTGGTTTTTGTGGTAACAAATAAAAGGACAAAAAAATAAGCGAAAAAAAAAATCTGAATTTCCAATTTATTATTATTATTTGTAGTTATTTATGTAACAATTACTTTTTTATAACAATACTGGTACTTGGGGTGATTTAATTAATTAATTTATATATATATATATTTAAATTAGTCATTCAAAAGTTTAAAACATCATTCTACAACAGATTCCATTTCCTAATTCCCTTTAAATGTGATCTAAATAACTATTTCTAATGCTAGTCTGGTGCAACCACTGGGCCGAGGACCAGTACCAGTCCATGGGTGAATCGATGCTGGGTGAACTTGGGAAATCCTTGTTTTGCCATGGACAGTTAATTTGGGTAGGAAGATTTTATAGGTAGGAAAATATTTCAGGAGACCGTAAATTAAATTTTATTAAGGGGTATTTATCTGCCACAACTTAACAACCGGTACGTGAAAATAGTATGAGACATCTAACCGGTCCGTGGCGCAAAAAGGATTGGGGAACACTAATTTAGTGTACTTGACCACCCTCTTCTGGTCAGTGGTTACGTGACATTAATGGATCAGTTCAATGTTACATCAATGGGGGGTGTTGCAGCACAAAAACCTGTCTGTTGGAAAGTACCCGTAAAGATGGAGAGGGCACATTAGCTTTTCATGTATTAATTGATATTGATACTTTATGAGAGTAGTCCATACTCAATCCATACACTTGTGAGTACAATATATCATTACTACAGGATCGATACTCCCATCACTAGTCAGCTGTGAAGTTTTCTGGTGATGCATGAACCACACACAGCCTTATTTCACAGAGGAATTTACCAAAAAGACAATGCTAATGATATTTTAAATAATACATAACGTGGAATTTTAAAATGCTTTATATATTATAAACACTAGACCAGCTGTGTCAAACTCATGTTCAGAGTGGGCCACAATTAAAAACCGTCATGAAGTCACGGGCCAAACTGAATATTTACTAAAAAATAAACTGTAAATATTTTCCCTTCCCCAGATAATAAATGCAGGGGTGGTGCTAAGGTCTCCTAGCAAGATATTGCAAATGAGTTTTATTATCTTTTCAGACTAACAACAAAAAATTCAAAATGTCTGTGCTATAGCAAAGACCATACATCACTAATACTGCAAATCTTGCCGGTATATAAGGCCTATATACTGCTGGGCCAACTCATGTACATATTTAATATGATCTTGGGGGCCAAATATAATTACACTGTGGGCCAGATTTGGCCCCCGGGCCTGAGTTTGACACCTGTGCACTAGACATTCAGCAGTTCTTGTCTTACATCCTACTCAGACTGCAGCAAGTTTTTTTCCACTACTTGGTTCTTGGGTGGAAATTTCCCCCTCAGACTCTTTCTTGACACAGCTTTAACACTAAACCTGGCAAAACGGATGTTTTATTAACTGCCCTCACTGCGCTGGGCAAATGTCTCCACCTGAATTTCCCCGTAAGAGCTTGGTTGTCGGCAGACACACAGTTTGGATGTGAGGGCTGTGAGGAGGTTCATGTTGATGGAGAGACCTTTATTAAACGCGCCAACTGCTACAAACTCATTCGTTTGTCTGCAGATGTGCCCTGAGAGGTGACAGAGATGGGGAAAAAGCCGTCCCTCTGTCTCATTAAAGACCCCCAACAGGAAGATCCCAATCAAATGACACTAACTCTGCCTCCTGCAACATATTTAGGATGACAAAGAGATGTGACGTTGGTTGATGAGTCATGTTGCCCTCATCCTAATGACGAGAGTCACCTGTAAAAATAGCTAACCATTAATGAACAGTTATGGAAAACATTGTTCAACTTTGTCTATGATGGCGTAACGTTGGGCGCCAGACATGGTTAATTATGATTTGTTGGTGTGCGTAAATTATGAGTGGCATTTTTTTTGTAGTTGGTGTCCCAGCACACGGGATCGTCTGAATTTCCAAAATTCTATTGGAAGAAAAGAATAGTTGTAGTAATTTACAAAGCATTTGTGTTTTGGCTTTTTTGTTCGTTAACAATATCAGTACTTTATGTGATTTTTTTATTATTATTTATTACCTTTTTTTTAACCCTTATATTATGTTACGGGTCAATTTGACCCGTATCAGTTTTTGTGTTGACCAAAGTATGGGTTATCCTTCATTTTTCTTCTTGAAATTTTGTGACTTTTCCTTATTTAAGGTCATAAACTGGTGTGTAACATCTGGACACTTATATGTGTAGTGGAGGGTCTGTGCAGAGTTTGTATACAAATATGATGTTGCGGGTCATTTTGACCCGGACCCTTTTATGTGGGTAAATGGCTGTACAGATCAAAAATAAACTGCCTCCTTGATATAATTTGTTTTGACTAATCGTAACGTTGGGCGCCAGACATGGTTAATTATGATTTGTTGGTGTGCGTAAATTATGAGTGGCATTTTTTTTGTAGTTGGTGTCCCAGCACACGGGATCGTCTGAATGTCCAAAATTCTATTGGAGGATAAAAAGATAAAAGACCCGCAGTCTGAGTATCCTTTAGTTGTAGTAATTTACAACGCATTTGTGCTTTGGCTTTTTTTTCGTTAACAATATCAGTACTTTATGTTATTTTTTTTATTTCTTTATTACCTTTTTTTAAATGAGTCATTAAAAATGTTTAAAGACATTATTAATCAACATATTAATCTCAACAGATTACATTACTTCATTTTTACTCAACGTGATCTAAATCAGCGGTTCTCAACCGGTGGGTCCCAACCCAAATGTGGGTCGCGTTCTGAATGGTTTGCAAACAGCTGGGTCAAATCAAAATAATGTAAATCTGTTGTTGAGCATGTTTTTTGTTTTTTTTTTAGAGAAAATCTCTTATTTTGGAAGGCACACTCTGCTGAATAAAAATTAGTGTTAAAAAAGATTTCAAAAGAATTTTTTTTTTTTAGAAAATTCATATGCTTGATTCAAATTCTATGAAAGTTGGTCGTGACTTAATGACCTCAGGAAAATGTGGGTCTCGGAATCAAACCTGTTGAGAACCACTGATCTAAATAACTGTATTACTGATTTTGGCCACTGGGCCGTGGACCGGTATCTGTTTGTGGGTGAATTGGTCTCATAGTAAGGCCAGGATTCCATCATCAAAAATGCAACTATATTTGATTAGGAAATATTTTCTCAGTGAAGACAACAACAATAAACTCAAAATGTCATTTTGTCATTAATACAAGATTTTATCTTTTCATACAAGTCTGGTAGGAGAAAATTATAGGCTGTGTGCACTTGAGAAATCCATGTTGTTCCCATGCACAGTTAATTTGGGTAGGAAGATTTTATAGGTAGGAAAATATTTCAGAACACCGGAAATTGAATTTTTTCAAGCGGTATTTATCTGCCACAACTTAACGACCGGTTCGTGAAAATAGTAGGAGACATTTAACCCGTCTGGGGTGCAAAAAGATTGAGAGGTTGATCACCCTCTTCTGGTCAGTGGCCAAATGACACTAATGGATCAGTTCTGCGTTACCTCACTGGCGAGTGTTGCAGCACAAAGGCCTGTTTATATAAAGGTACCCAAAATGGTACGTTTATAATTTTGTGCGTAGTTACAACTGGGTAAACTCCTCGCAGATAAACTATCTGTTGAGGTCGCACCATTCTTCAACGGTTGTAAGCTTTGCTGCAGAAAAAAATAACAACTATTCCTACAGTATGTTTACTAACCTGAGGACCTGGCCTGATAATATTCCTAAGGTTGGTGAAATCAAAGCAAAAAAATCATTTTTTTTCAGGCTGCAGTGCATGTGGGTGGGGTCAGTTTAGGTGTTTCCACAGAGTTTAGTTGCTTTTTTTTCCTATGCCGTTAATTTTTTATGTTTTTCTTTAATTGAAATCCATCTGATTTTTTTTTTTTTTTTTTATCTTTTCTCTGAGGATCACCAAGACTTGACAGATAAAATAAAATCATTATGAACTGCAACACAGGAGCAGAAGTGATTAATTAAACAGTGAAATATTAAACATGTTATTCCATTGAGTGAATTGGTAATTTAATTCATAAATGGAACATTTAGGAAATTATTTAATGATGTATTTGTTTTCTTAATTTTGGCACTTGGCAAAAAAAGATTGAGCGGTGATGAGTTCATGGAGTCACTGGGTATTATGTCAGGTCTGTCAGTACTTCCTTCTCATCTCCACCCGTCTTCTTGTTTGATTAATGTTTAGACTCTCTCTTCATCAGCCTTACTCATCGCCTCAGTATAAAAAGTATAAACCTCACAAGAACTCGTTTCTTGTTTCTTTGGCTCAAACTCGTGGCCCGTGGGCCATTTGCGGCCTGTGAAACGATATTTAGCGGCCCCCACCTTGATGTGCAAGTTGAATTAATAATATTATTTTATAGATTTGTTCTCCATGTTTTATAGTAAATCCCATTATTTTAAAAACCCTGGTCCACAGTCCCCTTCTGGTTCAGTGTTGTATTACACAGAATCTATGGGAAATCTATGGATTTTTTTTATAATATTTTTTCTTTTGTATTGAACACTGAAAGCTGACCCTTCTGTGAAATGCTAGTGTGGGTGGTAGCCCTCAACTTATGGCTCTTTAAAAGATGTCCCTTCATGAAAAATATAGGAAGAGAATGATTGATTCATGTTTGAATTTGTCTCCATCAGTTCATCTTATTTGCATTCATAAAGGAATCAGGTGATAATAAATAACCTAAGTTATTTTTTTCCCCCATCTGTTTCTCAATCTTTCATTTATGACTGGATTCTGTAATGTCTGTTACTGATCTTTATTTAATGGTATGTGCTGTATGATTAGGAAACAACTAATGGTGTTTAAATTTAATATCCTTCGCAACTGGCAGTCTCATCAACATCTTTGGACAAACCATAAAATAAAAATATGAAACGATCGATCCAGTTCGGTTAGATTCGGTTCAGTTTGATTCCATATAAAATTTGCAACTCCACTTTCAATAACACTATACAGTTACCAGTCTTTTTTTTAGTTTAGTTTATTTAAAAGGGAAAATGAAATTTCATAAACACATAAAAGAATTAGCCTAGTTTTCATCTGTAGTCCCCTGGACATGATGTAAAAAGGCAAGAAGCACACAATACATGTACAATAGAAAATACATATGCAAACACTTTTAATTTTTTGTTACAATTAAGATTTTTTTCAGCTCCATGTGGCATCTACTGTCGAATTACATGAACATTTGCAAGATTTACGCAATTTGTTAATATGGCCTTTAAAGCACAGCTGTGAATCTAATATCAACCCAGGATATTTATACTGATTGACAATTTGTAGTTTATCTCCATTAACAAGTATATCAGGATCAGGTGACTCTCTACTTGTTTTAGTGAGAGCCATAGATTCCGTTGTTGCCAAGTTATTGCCGAACTGTGGTTGAAAAACTTTTGTATTTTATTCTGTCTGCTCCTCTGACTACTGTTGGTTCCTGCCGTACCAGCGTCACCGTCATCGTCACCCAGTCATCAGTCCCACTCTGCCGTCTCTCCGGTTGACTGCTAAGGTTTGTTGGACCTCCAGTGTAGTCGATTGTCGCTCTACAGAGTCGGACAACTGAGTTCCAACTTTCCATCCTTCTTGAAAAAAACAAATGATGTCCAAACCTTCTATTTAAAATGAGAAAAGCTGTAACTTTCGTCACACCTCTAGTGGGCTGAGGCAGCCAATGTCGTGTCTATGTCTAACGTCAATTTGTGGGCGGGGCCATGGAGCAGGAAACTGATTCGCCAACAAAAATCTGAACCATAGGACTGTTTGACTGCATTTTTGATTGATCGGGCTTTTTTGGACCGATACACTTGGATCGTGTAGGTCTCAGAACGTTAACTGATCCAAAATGATTAATCTTCACACCCCTAATATATATATACAGTATATGTATACATATGTGTATCTGTATATACAAGACCAACATGTTGATAATCATTGGAGATTGAAGACTTCAATCATTTATGGAGAGATGCTGTAGCAAAGATAACGAGAACCAGTTATGGAACCATTGTTGCTGTTACACTATTGTCCTAGTCTAAGGATCCTCTCATTTTGGTTTGTCGCTTTTTCAGGGGTTGCCACAGCAAGTCAACAATTTCCATCTCACCCTGTCCTGTGTATCCCCAACTCTAACTCCACCTACATCCATGTCCTCTCTCACTGGATCTTCTTATGGAAGAGAAAATCTTCTTTTCTCTTCCATAAGCCTTCCTCTTTGTCTCCTACCTGGTAGCTCCATCTCTATGATCATTCTTCTACTAATGTTTCCACTGTCCGTCCTCTGAACATGTCCAAAACATCTCAATCTGTCTTCTCTATCTTTTTCTCCAAACCTTCCAGTCTGTGTTCTCCCTCTAATCACCTCACTCCTGATCCTGTCCATCCTTGTCTCTCCTAAAGAGAACCTCAACATCTTTAACTGCTCCACCTCTAGCTCTGTCTCCTGTCCTGTCTACCTATTGCTAGTGTCTCTAAACCAGGGGTTGCTAACCTGGTGCCCGCAAGCCAGTTCTAAAAATACCTAATCACGAACTACCACTGTCAAAAATTTGATTTAATTGTGTTGCTATTTTTTTTAATTGCATTTACAGTGATGTAAATAAAAAGCAAAAAGTATAAAAAATACATAAAAACCTTAAAAAAACATAAAATTCATGTAGCAGAGTTCGCTAATATGAGAACTCTGACGTAGAAAGGGGTAGAGGTCAATCTAGTGCGCATGACAAACTTAGCCTTGGTCTTGAGCATTCCGAATATAAGGAGACAAAAGCGTTTTCTACCCACATAAACATGACGGACAAAGGGAAGAAAACGTATTATTTTCACAGTGAATGGGAGGAAGAATTCTTTATCACTAATGTGAAAGAAAACTGTTTGTGTCTCATTTGCTGTGACTGTGGCGACGGCAAAGCGGCACAACGTGGAGAGACACTTTAACACTTATCACAAAAGTTACCATGCTAACTACTAAAAAAAACTAAAAAGGTTGGCGACCCCTGCTCTGTTCGTCATGGCTGGTCTTACATCTGTCCTGTAAACCGTTCCCTTCACCTTAGCCGAGGTCCTAGCTTAAGGATAAACTGCAAAAATCACTAATAATGGTAAATAAATCTGCAACTGTATTGGAAAAAAAAGCTAAATAACCCTGCTTTCGAATAAATACTTGTAAAGCAAAGCAGTCTAAAAAAATGGATTTTTTTTTTACATTTTTGGTCCCATTCACACCTCAGGAGACAGATGGTGCATCCCACCTTCTGGCTTCCAATATTATCTTCATGTTTCAACTTGGTGTGTAAATATATGTACAGCAAGGTACTTCACCTATTCCCGCAGGGTAGTGAAGACCTGGCAAAATATGGCACCTCTGTCAAACAAGACCTGGATGTGGCTTCCTCGGAGATCCTTTGGGAATTTCTATAAGCATCACTAGCTTTGTCCTATTTCAGCTCAGCAAACCACAGGAGATGAAAGGGGACAGAGGGCACTATGAGATGTGCTTCCACTGCCCATTGGACATGTCATCCCCTTGAACAAATAGAAAATAACAAATATCCTCTTGAGCCTCTTGACGAGCTGCCGTACTGCAAAAACCTTGGTTCGGTAACGGGTATTTTTGCATGAATTTTGAATAAACTGTCTACTGCTGTTGTTTGCTAAGCCCTTCTTTGTGTTTATGGATCATGGGGTGACTCACCCATTGCTCACAACAGTTTGGTGTGAGTAAAAACATATCCTCCGCTAACCCCTTAGGACCTGAACCTTGAAGGGACATGTCTTAGGACCATTAATCTTTACCTTTTCACACATGACTGAACTACTTTTTTTTCCCCCCAATCAATATATATGCTGATGATATAACACATCTGCAAACCCAGGGTTGGCCTGAAAACAATCTGGTTCACAGTACTTTTAAAACAAAGGCTATCGACTTCCAAAGGTTTCAGGTCGTTATATCAGCCAAGAAAACAGAATGAAGGGGTTAAATGAAATATCAGGGATGAACAAAACATGGCACTAACCATGAGTTGAAGTGCAAACATAAAATGCTACATGCACGGGAAACATGGCTTTACCAATTTAAAGTGAGATGCCTTATCGGGGCAGTCGGGGGCGTAACGGAAGCGGCCATGGGTTCGCAAAGCCCCCAATTCGAATCCCCGTACAGTCAAGTTACTACTGATGTGCCCTGAGTATGGTCCTCCACACACTCAGCCAGCAGTCTGCTCACCATCGTGATGGTATTATTATTATTATTATTATTATTATTATTATTGAATGTGATGTGTGTTTATGGCACAGGGACGTTGTCTCATAAAGCGTGCCTTCCACAAAAGACTTTCTTTTCACATCTTGCACTCGCTATTCCACAACATGGTTGAGCTCGGATTTTTATGTATTCTTTTTTGCGAACCCTTGTGTGATAAAAGAGGTTTGTTCTGTGGGCATGGGGCGCGGACCAGTCCTTCAGCACCGTTTCCATATGTCCGTCTTCTGCTTCGTGTCGGACCTCTTGAACCCAAAATGTAACCAAATCACAGACATCCCACCTCTTTCCCCTTGCGTCTTGCGTAGCTCTCTGTCTGTTGCTCGGGGCATGATACTTACACCTAGGGCTGGGTATTGATTCAAATTTTCTAAATCGATTCGATTCGATTCACAGGAGTTCGATTTGATTCAATTCACGATTCACTTTGGTTTTCATTTTAGTTTTTGTCATTTCAATTATAGTTCGGTACCAACATTATTCTCTAAAATTGAAACTCAATCCATTTGCTAATAAAAAAATATTTTTTTTACATTTATTTCCATCACAAATTTACTCAAGGCAGTCATATTAATCCATCATACATTTTTTATTTAACATGACTTGACCCAAAATTACAAGGCAGACTGTAGTTTTAGATTTTAGTGCCATTTTGTTTTAAAACAAAACCACGTAAATACGTAATCACCTGAGGTGCATGAGCACATGTAAAGTTGTTGGGGAAAGAAGGAAAAGAAAGATTGATTTTTGGATTTATGAATCGATATCGTCCTATTAACAAAAAAATCGATTAAAATCGATTAATCAATTTTTTTTAACCCAGCCCTGCTTACACCTCTTGCATGTCCATCAATCAGCTCGTCTGAGTGAAGTAATGTAAAGCGTCACAAGACGTAAAGCACTGCCATGTCGCAAAACCAAAAACCGAAGGTGCTCGTTTTTTTTTTACTCGTCATTATTTTTACTAATTTAAACTTAGAGTACACATAGGGATGACACAAATAATACCGTCGTAGGCTATTAAACCGTATAACTGAACTGTATGTGTATATATGTACACATATATGTATATGTATATATACTGTGTATATATATATGTATATGTATATATACTGTGTATATATATATATATATATACATATATATATATATATATACAGTACATTTTTATTCTTGATAATCTTCTAGAAGATCAAAAGAGCTCAGACTGCTTGAAGAAGAGGACTTAGGTCTCAAACTGGGTACAGTCTTACAAAACCTCAGGTGTCTAGCAGAAGAAAATTAAGACATGCTAAACATTTGAGAATAGGTCCCTAAATGCAGTGGTCCCCAACCAATGGGCAAGGTACCGTTACTGGTCCGTGGGTGAATTGGTGTCGGGCCGCAGAGAAATAATGTTTCCTTTTGTCCCCATCTGTCTATTACTTCCACTTGATCCATACCCATATCAACAAAAGAACTGACCAATAGAATTGCTAGGATTCCATCATCAATAATGCAGCTGTATTTGATTAGGAAATATTTTCTCAGTGAAGACAACAACAATAAACTCAAAATGACGCAGAGTCATTGATACATGATTCTAACTTTTTATACCGGTCTGGTAGCAGAAAATTATAGGCTGTGTGCACCTGAGAAATCCTTGTTGTAGCCATGCAAAGTTAATTCAGGTAGGAAGATCTTATAGGAAGGAAAATATTTCCAGAACACTGGAAATTTTTTTTTTATTAATGGGTATTTATCTGCCTTAAAAACGATCGGTGAAAATAGTATAAGACATTTAACTGATCTGTGCCGCAAAACAGGTTGGGGAACACTGCTTAAACGCACTTGACAGAACTGTATTTTTCTATAACAAAGAGGAAAGTCAAATGGCAGTTTTGGTTTTTGGAGAGTATGTGCTGTCACTATGTTTTTTTTTTCTTCCTGGATGTGATGCCATGCTGAGTGTTAACTCTTTTCTGGCTGTGCTTTATTTTGTTAGATGCATTAGCTCATAATTGTTCAATCAGTCCTCCTTTTTTTTCACCAATGCATCATGTTGTTTTATATTGTCACTGTTGAGGAGTCAACACGAGGATTTGTTTGTTTCTAAAGACACAGATGAATAGAAAATAAGATCTTATTTAATTCTACACCTAAATGCTGCTTCGCCTCATCAGGAAGGGTTCATCGTTGCTTTCTTGCAACAATTTGCTGAGTTGCTTATGTCACACCGACTGTGTGGTGTTTCTAAACACGTCTCAAAACTCAGGCCTGGGGGCCAAATCTGGCCCACAGTTTAATTATATTTGGCCCTCAAGATCATATCAATTATGTACGGCAGTTGGCCCACCAGTATAAATCCCTTATATACTGGTAGTATTTGTCGTATTAGTGATACTTGGTCTTTGTTTTAGCACACATTTTGTTTTGTTTTTTTGTTGTAGTTCTGTAAAAAACATTAAAATGTTAAAATGATCTGGAAAGGCTACAGATAAAGGTGAATACCACTGATTTGTGTTTATGTCTGGTTACATTTCTCATGTGTTCATAATATTAAGCAGCTGTTCCAGATTCAATGTTCCAGAAAATCAAGATATAAATACATACGGCACTTCAAGACGGTCAAGCCAAACAGTTGCTTGGGCCTTCAGCCACTAGGGGGCAGCATCAGTTTTTTTTTTTTTTTTTTTTTTTTCTGCCTGGTTTTTTTTTTTGCTGCAGGTACTGATAGGGTGGGGCTCCCAGCAATATCTTGCTCGGAACCCCAAGAGACCCTAGCACCGTCTCTGCGTCAATTTCTGCACAAGGGAAAACATTTGCAGTTTATTTCTCGATAAATATTTGGCCTGTGACTTCATGACAGTTTTTAGCTGTAGCCCCCTGTGAAATTGAGTTTGACACCCCTGCCTTACTGCCATCTACCACCCCATGGTTACCACAGGCAGTCTGACATGCAGTTGAAAGTGGCAATATTGGCTCACCCAGGATGCTTTGTTTTTAATTTTCAGATTGTGATTATCTCTGCGTAAATACCAGATGGCGTAGTTTTGAAATACAAATTGAGATGAATAAGAATTAATTTCCATCAGTTTGTCAGACCAATGGAGAAATAATTGCGAATTTTAAATGATTCGGCAGAGCTGAAGTGACTGAACATCTGGGCCGTTCATTAGTATTTGTTTCCTTCGATAATACTGCATGTGAGCCTGTGCTGAATATTTAAGTTGGTTGTCACACGTTTGAAATTGTAGTTGTAGAAAAATAACGCCGTGCAACGCATAGAGCTGGTAATTGTTAGGAATCTCATTCATTTTTGACGTCCGAATTAACTTGAGCTAGCAGTTTAGAGTTAATAAGTAAATTAAAAAAAAAATCGTAAATAAGCGAAATTAAGCAATGACACAACTATTCATACACAGCCAACGTCCTACTCTAATATTGTCCCTATCTTTTGCCTCAAAATATACTTTGTTTTGTATAGAATCATGGTAAAAGTGAATTACAGTATATTTAAAAAGGATTTTGACAAAACTAGAGTATTAGTCGCTTTATTTTGTTCTTTAACAGATTTTGAGGCCGTTTTTAAAAAAGCTGATTTAAAAACGGTGGTTTTATATTAGACTGGCCCAATTGGTGACTGCCACTGACGTAAATTTCGGGATTCGGACGTCACATGACACGCATGCGCGGTGACGGTAACACAACGAGATCAGATTGGACTTTTTTTACTGTGTGCCAGGACGAACCAAAACACGCTGTTTGCAATGCTTACAAATCAAAAGGTAAGCCAAGGATGGTCAACTCCGTTTGGGACAACAAACTTAATACGGCCTTTGCAGTGTTGGGACTAACACGTTACTTATAACGTTACGTAACGCGACTACTTTTCTCTGTAACTAATAATGTAACGCGTTATATTTCCAAATCTGTGAAGCCGTTATAGTTGCTTTTGTGTGACGGGGCTCGTTATTAGTTACTATCTAGGGACCATCTACACCAGACCTGGGTAAACTAAGGTCCGGGGGCCAAATGCGGCCCGTTTAATGTTATAATCCGGCCCCCCCGGCTTGTCCAAATTATACTTTAAATTTATATTATCATTATCTTTCTACCTTTTCTCTGCAAAGCCAGCATTTCCCCAGTAGATAGTCTAACGAGGCTTAAAGCATTTTGCCTTTATTTACATTACTTTACTCATCATTGATCTTAGTTCATGGAAATACTCAATCCTTCTAACCCTGACCTGGCCCCTAACTCAAGCTTTTGTACCACCTGTGGCCCGCGAGTCAAAAATAATTGCCCAGGACTGATCCACACTGTTTCTCTCCGCCTGGGAGAGGACCCAGTGTCTATGGTATCTGCTGGATATCATGGTGTGAAACTATGTAAAACTCGTGTACTATGTAAATCATTTAACCATGCTAAGCCAATTAGAGTCCTGGGCAGTTCCTCTTTCCTTATAGGGAAATAAACACACACACAAATACAGGTGACGCGTTACAGCAGCACACCCCAAGACGACAGCAAGCGATAAGTTGAGGTTACGATAAAGATCCCTGTCAAAATGTCTAAACATCTATTTTGTTTTTATCGTACTGTAATGTACAGTGAGAGCTTCACTCTCAGCTCTAACCACGCCTCCCCACACTTGGAAACATTAACCCTATAACTGCTGTATAAAACCTTATAACCATTACAGTCCCACTAGATTTCATTATTCTAGTTGCTACAGAGCACAACACTAAACTGTTTAATGTGGTTTTCAAAGTAAAGTAAAGTAACTAGTTACTTTTATAATTTAGTAACTGATAATGTAACTTTTTCAAAGTAGCAAGTTACTTTTTAAAGTAACTTTCCCAACACTGGCCACTTGGAATAGAAGCACTTTATTTTTTTTTTTTCAGCAAATATAAAGAGGTTGCTAAGGAGGGATGCACCTGAGTCTCAGCAACCACATCGTGGCAACTATGTTCGACATGAGTACTGAGAAATATAATAATGGAGTTCATAGCACTGGACGACCAGCTAATTGAAAGCGTGGTACAGAATAAAGGCTTCGTAAACCTGGTGAAACACTTGAGGCATAGTACAAATGACCCAGTAGGCGGTACTTTATTGATAGAGAGTAGTTTGAGAGTGTTTCAAGCCATTTATGATAAAGATTGAAGATTATATTCATTTTCTGTCATTGTGACGTTGTGATTCACACCACAGCGCACAACGAAAATTGGCCTCTGCATTTCACCCATCAACACAGTGAGCAGTGGGTAGGTGGGGTATCTCAGGGCATCTCAGTGGAATGGGAATTCGAACCAAGGGCCTTGCAGACCCAAGTCCGCTTCCTTAACCACTAGGCCACTGCCCAGTTTGTTTACACAAACTGCTTGACGCCACCAAATCCCCAAACAGTTTTACAATGGACATTTGGACGTCAAACATGAGCTTCATGGCTCAATGGTTGGATGATATATTTAAGCTACATCAACATCAGACCTCCTTTATAACCCAAAATCGGTATCGTCCAAGAATATTGCTATCGGTGCATCTCTAATAATTATAATGATAGTAATAAAAAAATAAATGAGTTGGGTTCTATGGCACTTCGTCTCAGGAGTCGGTGTCTCTGTCATTGGAGTGGAACTCAGGGGCTCCCCTTCTGGTCAAGATCCAATCCCAGTTAGCGATAGGGTTAGGAAGGTTCACAAAGGGTTTGTGCCATTCAGTGTGATTTCTGTCGAGGTTGTGAAGACTGCTGCACTTGCGACCCGGTAACAGATACAAAAATGGATGTACGGTTACATGGATATAGGGGTTCTGAATAAACGGGCTTTACTGGAGCTTAAAAACCAAATGTATTGAAATCCAAAGATGCAATGAAGTGTACCAGTCTTTTAAATGCAAAGTGCCTTCTGAAGCATTTGAGTTCATTTTTGTCACAGGTTAAACCTGGCTGGTTATCCATTTATGCAAGTCCCTGGTTTCAGGCTAAATAAGGGATCCAATTTCATCATCCTCTAACACACTGCTCAAACACCGGTCTGCTGTATCAATAGTGAGTGTTTTTTAATAAGGGTAAAAACAGAAATACCACCGGGAGACAGATTTCTTGGAAGGAAAATGTTCAGGACTCATCTGCATATAAGTGTGGACCTAGCATGGACAAACAAGTGACAACGTAACAAGGCCTCGTATCATTTATCAAGAAGCTGAGGAACAGGCAGACGGGATGGTTTAAAGATCTCCAAGATCTGGCATCTTACTGTGTAATAGGAGTGAAGTGAGTGTAAATTAATTACACAGGGGTTTACTAACATTGACATTCATCACATTTTTAAATATATTTTATTTTGAAGGGTAGGTTGTCAGTGTGTTTTTGAATAAATTAAGTTGAATATAGAATAAACTACTTCCTTTTGGATACTGTCTTATAGAGGTGTGGCTTGGTTTTCAAATAATTATTATTGATTTTAAATTCCATGCCATGAATTAAGATTATCACGTATGATTATCATGATGAGACAGGATGGATGGATTAGAGACACTAGGAATAGGCAGAAGACGGGAGACAGAGCTGGAGGTGGAGGAGTTAAAGATGCTAAGATTCTCTTTAGGAGAGACAAGGATGGACAGGATCAGGAATGAAGTGATTAGGGGGACAACACAGACAGGAAGGTTTGGAGAAAAAGCTAGAGAAGACAGATTGAGATGGTTTGGACATGTTCAGATGATGGACAGTGGTTACATTGGTTGAAGAATGATCCTAGAGATGGAGCTACCAGGTAGGAGACAAAGAGAAGATTGATGGATGGGACATGGAGGTAGATGGAGCTAGAGGACAGGGGGAGATGGAAATTGTTGACTCCCCCTGAAAAATGGACACGCTGAAAGAAGATAAATTCTATGTGAACGAGGAATATACAGTATATAACATATAAGTCGATTATTGAGTCAGATGATGAGTCAGTTTCTAATTCTTGTGTCCAAACCATGTTATTCAGTCCAACTGTTGTTCAGTCCAATGTCACCAATGTTGCCAGTTACCCTGTTATCAAACATGGACTTTTTCTTGTCTCCAAATTCTCTATATTATCGATATATTGTGTTAATCACATATTTTTTTTGTAGTGCATTTATTTTGGTAATTATCTTGATGAAAATGACAACATTAATGTCCCAGTCCTATTGTGAATAATTAGATGGACCATGTGTAAAGGCAGGTAAATACTCAGTGGACACTGGGACAGTCATGAATTTCTAAGCTTTAAGAAAAAGCATTGACCATTTAGACATTGTTATCACATCAGACAAGCGATGTCTTTTTTTAATCCCCAATATATGTTTATGTCATTTAAAGTATTAATGGAACGATACCAATCCTGAGTATTAGATGGTTTGCTAGCTTCATTTGCTTGAGGGAAGGCTCCCAGGAATGTGGGTGGACCGACTGAAACAACACTTGTTCAGCCTTATTGGTACATTGTAGATCCACGAATGCACATACATACATGTACAATAGAAATGTCAACTCTGGCACAAATATCAATTCTGCTCTATACGCAGACAAAACTGTTGATCTGTTGATAGGGCAGAATTGTTTTGATCCAGACGTCCAGGTAAAGGTTAAAGCGTGGCCGGCACTGTTGATGATAGATAGAGATACAGATAGAGATTACATTCTTGTTGTTTTTGGACCACTGCTCTGTAAATAACCATCCCGCCCATTCATTCCAATACTTTCTTACTTGTTTTTTTACTCTAATAAATTCTGAAATCTCAAGAGTTTGGAGAATTTAAGCTGTCATCTGTTAACTTTAGGCTATATTCCTCCAGTCCAGACTGGTTTGTAATCATTTTGAAGAGAAAGTTGACATCGTGAAAAAGTTTGCTGAGAGGGAAATTATTTTGGACAATCTGCTGAACATGTTGTTCTCTAAAAAGTGTGTTTTCTTTTTGTTTTTTTTTGCAAACAAAGTTTTAAAAATGTCATTTTATAATAGACAGAAATAGGCAGTTCTAAAGAGCTTTTTTCATGGAAACTAAACAACTAATAATCATATTTACTTGGTGCAATTGTCAATTTTATCATTTTACAATTAAGCCAGAAAGAATTTCAGTGTTGGAATTACCCTTAAAAATGTTCTCAATATTTTAGTCTAAGCCGCGTTGTTTTGTGTCTCCCAAAAGTCCACTGTAGAGTGACTTCTAGGAGACAGAGTAGAACCATGTGGTGATTGGTGGCTTAGTGGTTAAGGAAACAGACTTGTGTCCACGAGGTTTGAATCCCCATACTGCCAGGTTACCACTGAGGTAAATAGAATAAAAATTTTATCAGCATCAGTCAGTCACCAATTAGCTCATGGTGAACCGTGCTTATGGTTGAGAACCAAAATCTCATTACACCCTGATGAAGCTACTTCTGCAGACATTTAGCCTTAAGCTCAACGTTCATGAAGTTCACAGACATCAGAGCTTCTTCTCCTTGTCCCTATTTCAGGGGTTGCCACAGCGAGTCAACATTTTCCATCTCTCCCTGTCTTCCGTATCTTACACTCTGACACCATCTACCTCCATGTCCTCACTGCATCCATCAATCTCCTCTTTGTCTCCTACCTGGTAGCTCCATCTCTAGGATCATTCTTCTCCCAATGTATCCACTGTCCCTCCTCTGAACATGTCCAAA
>JAFBJS010002427.1:13616-27949 GCA_016785265.1 Paraplagusia blochii
CAACAAGTTTTCATGTTATTATTATTATTTTTATCTTTGTTGTTGTTTTTGTTTATTATTGCCCAGTATCATGGGTTATAAACTGTACGTTCTGACAATGTGAATGGCGTCTTACTGATTTGGAAGTTTTTCTTCCATATTTAAATACGTTCATTTGATTCCTGACATTGTGAAGAAAATTCACAGCCTCATGTTAATGTCAGGGACTCTTAAATAAAAAACAGAAAATGATCAAAGAATCTAGTACTTTTCTCCATTGTCTGTCAATGTTTAGACCTTACTACTGGTTCATAATTTATATGTTAATGCACAGTCATAGACACACAAGAAAAGGAATGGATTTGAAAGATTAATCGGTTTCACTTTTTTATGTGAAGTATTTTTCTCTAACTTACAACTTTTTTGCGGAACATACTGAGAAACTTTTATTTTCTTAACCACTTGCCTGTTCACTGATAACACAGTGAAATTATTATCAAAAGAATACTGTACAATATTTATCTTTCAAATTAAAGCTCCCTCTACTTATTTTGTCTTTTTAATGAGATTGTACAGCTGTTCCCATCCTCTGTAACTGATTGGTTAAAACAAAGCCCATACGTCATTTTTATAGTAATTTTTACAACAGAAAGTAATGTTTCCCTCACCAAAACATTGATCAAATCCAATCGGTTAGTCGATGATGTGATCGATTAAACGCGACAGTGATGTATAAGTTTTATAGGTTAAAAGAACATGAAAATGTTGTGTCGTTTGCTCTTGTTTTACGACTTCCGTCATATCGTTTCAGAACGAAGTCGAGTGAGATAAAGTTACCGAGCAGCAGGAGCTTGAATTCCCGGCGGGATTCCTTCTTATCCCGGCGGAGGCGCCTCTCGATCTCGTCGTTGATCCGGCGAGCCTCTTTGGCCTCCGGGCTGAGGCAGCAGGCTCCCAGTGAGCTGAGGATCATTCCCCCTGCCGAGGAAGAACACAACCTCACCATCCGAGGACCACACACTAACTCTCTTTACACGGTGATGGGTACGCGGGGTAAAGCCCTCAGCATGTTCTCGTCAGAGTTCCTGGATTACACCAACTGACTAACTGTGACTGTGACTTCGTCGGTGTTTCTCTCTCTCTCTCTATGTGTTCCCACCACCTTCTTCCCCCTTCACTAGAAACCAGACATCTGTGTTGAGTTTGAGGAAGTAAAAGTTGTTTTCCTCTCAGTTATGTGTGCCACCGTGATGCGTTCATTGCTGCAGGAAAAAAAAACTTTTTGCAACAGCTCCGAAAAGTAGTAGAAGAGTGTTTATTTACTTACCCCTGCTGACTGAGCTCCGGGCGTGGTGTTGGTGGAGGTGCTGCTGCTGCTGCTGGTGGTGGTGGTTGGTGCCGGTGTTTGGAAGAAGATGGTGAAGATTTCACATGGTGTTGCTGCAGTATTGACCCGAACTTTGTCGAACCTTTTCAAGTACCGATGTTTATGTCTCAGTTTGGCCCCGTCCCCTACTCTGCACCTCGGTCCAATCCCGCCGTGTGTCCTCCTCTGCTGTCTCCAGTCTCTGGGTGAAAAAAATTAGTAAACCATGTGACCGAGGGCTGGGCCCTGATGGGAAACCGTGTGGGCTTTCGCGATTACATTAGGGGAACTAATATCCGGTGTTTGACCGGTGAACTACGGATGCATGTGACAGTTACAGCAACAGGTTCGCTCGCTCACAGAGACCGTCTCATAGTCACACGAACACAAATATCATCCGAATATCACATTACACTGAGCAGGTTGATAACAGGTTCACAGTGTAACACAAAGTCCGTTATCCCTCAGGCATATTCACGAGCAGAAAAACAAATTGTCAAATTATTAGAGTTATGTTATACGGAAATTACAGGAAAATACTAGTAAAATACTGTTGATACTATGCATATATTACAAAATGTTTTAAGCCTTAAACGTAATGCAATAAGTGCCATGACTTAACAGTTATTTCCTATGTTAGAATGACGTCATAAATTAGAGTTCAGGTTTATGGAAACAACGTTTTTATCTTTTAGAAAAAAATGTCCAATTAATGTTAAAAAAAACTAAATGTTAAATGAGGGAAACGTTGCAAGTGGACAAAAAAGGATAAAATTTAAATGTAGGGTTTTAAGCCTCAAACGTTAATAATTAGCTACCACGAGCTAACAGCTATGTCTCATGCAAAATCACATCGTAAATGACATTTCATATTTATCAAAACCGTTTCTATCAGTAACACGGAAAAAAATCAAGGGAAACAAATGTCAAATGAAGGGAAAAGTTGCAACTGAACTGCGATAAAAGGATAAAAAAACCTGTAGGGTTTTAAGCCTTAAACAATTATAAACCACAAGCTAACAGCTATTTCCAATGATAAAATAACGTCATAAATCAGATTTCAAGTTTATCAAAACCGTTTGTATCTTTAATAAGAGCAAAAAGTCAGTATCACTTGTGAGTAAATGGTAATAAAGTATAAAATGTAAACGTTTTTAAGCTTCAAACGTTATCAATTAAAAAACACGAGCTCATAACTATTTCCGATACTTAAATGACGTGATAATTGAGACGTTTTTCGAAACCGTTTGTATTAATAAGATTTTTTTTTTTTGAATGTCAAATGAAGGGAAAAGTTGCAAATGATTTGCATTTGTAAGATGAAATTAATCTTGTTTTTTAGACGTTAAACATTAACAATCAAAGACTATGAGCTAACAGCTATTTCTGATTATAAATCCATTAATCTTGATTGCACTTTCCCTTTTCTAAAACAGTGTATCACAACTCGAAACTACTTTCAGTTTTTATAACTTATTACATATCTAGTTCCTCCGCTGTGGAAATGGTTCTCAAAAAGACTGCACTGTCATCAGGTTTCAGTTCTTGCATAGACTGGGAATTGGGAGAGTGCAGTAACAGCAAGATTCGATACTCACAAAAGCAGATGAAGTAGACTTCATCAAAGATTGTGAGGATCTTTTTCAATGGTACTCAATTATAAATGATTAAAATTGGGCCTCATATAAAGAGCCCCTATAATAGAAGTGAGATATGTGAACTAAAGATTAAAGGTTTAGGAGTTATTTTGCACAGCAAATTCACTTATCTTTAAACTTTAAAAAGCTCCATTTATGGCAGTTACATGGACTAAAACCAAAAGAAAGGTTGCATTTGACCAACTGCTTCTTTATGAACTAGATTATTACAAAAGTTAAAACAAAAATGCTTATTTCTACATGCAGGAAAGGATTGAAACTAAACACAGTGTTCATTCAAAGCAAAGAGCCATAAGAGTCACATCTTGTTCAGGAGCGGTAGATTTTCAAACCCCCAGTTTAGAGGCCTTCAAAAAAAGCTTTTGCATAGAACTACAACCTATAAACGTAGAGTTTCAATAATTCAATATCATTGCTAAAAAAATAATGAGGTTTTCTTAGACAGGCCAAAAATTACACACAAGTTCTTTAAAGTGGGTTAAACTTGAAAGTTCCACTTATGAAAATGCAAAGCAGATACGGTAGATAAACTAGTCATCACAGCTGATGAATTCTTAAGCATTTAAGTTTTTTAATAATGTAAAACGTTATTGTAAAAAACCCTGTGAAGGCAGTTGCACCATCATTACCCCCAGGTTCATCTCTGAAAGTTTCCTGGGAGAATAAGCAAATGAGTTACGTTCCTTAATCAAACACTTCCTGTTTCAAAGAGCACTTTTATTTAAAAGTAGAAGGTAGGGGACAGTAAAAAGTAGAAGCTTAAACAATGTTTTAAGACCATGCAAAAAAAAAAAAAAAATCACATCATGTTCCTTACAAAAAAAATGTTACATTCTGCATGCTGTACAGATCTGAGAGTGATGAGGGCAGGACGTGGCTCACGACACAGAACTATATCACATATTTGAGTTCACTCCAACGACAGCACCAGAAATTCCCAGAAAATAATTACATCAGCTCAAAAATAATGTGTTTACTCCTAGTCGACTGTTTGACAGCTTTGGGGCTTTTTTTCGAAAAGTTCTTTAAGTGAATGGACAGAAGGTGCAGTGTGGTATAGTGAAGAAGAGGAGTCACTACCCCAAGGAGAGAAAGATTGGCAGTAAATAAAAGTAGCAAACTGTACGGCAGCTCTACGGCAGCGGGGCTTCTCTCCTCTTCCTTTGCAACTTTTCGTCTAGAAGAAACGGCCAGAGTACTGCCTCACACTGAAATGAGAGACACATGAGTCTGTCACAGCAAAGACTGGAGTCTGGTTTTTTTTATATATTTACCACAATCATAGAACTGAACTGTTAACACTAATGGCTCCAAAATAAGTCACATGGAGTACAACTGCAAATAAAAGTATGTCAAGAGCCAGGCTAAAAATAAGTGCTGTTTGCAGTATTGTTTGCCATGGAGCACAGTAATATGTGATTTAACCTTTTTTAAAATTAAATATTCAGGGCAAGGTGATGATCCAACCACTAAGAAAAATAGTAATTTATTAAAAAATGTATTTAATTGTATTTTTATGCAGAATTTCTTACACTGTATTCCTTAACAAAAAAAAAAACATACTACCTATTTGCACAAAAGATTTTCAAACTTCCTTAGAAATATAATGACAGAGTGTTAAAATATTTTTTTTTTAACTGCCGTCATTTCAAAATCTACTTATTCGAGGAACAGAGCTGCTGCAGTGAGACGACCTGGAGTTTAAGTATGGGGCACATGCCTGTTCTGCAGCAGGTACTGGGCATTCTGGATCTGGTCCTGTGTTCCTGTGATGGTAATAATACGGTCCTCAGAGCCCTCTAGTGGTTCATCAATCTTGATGGATGCCCCAGATTCGTGACGGATCTGCTTAATCCTCTGGCCGCCCTTGCCGATGATGGAGCCGGCCAACTAGAAAGCAAATGGTTTCAGACGTGAATTGACCTTTTTTGGTTTCGTTTCCCCATTCGAGTCATGCGTTCGTCATGTTCACAGAGGCTCTACTTACGTCCTTTGGGATGGTGACTTGTGTTGTGATGACCGGGCCTCCGATATCACTGTATGACCCTCTGCTGCCTAAAAGAACAAAAAGATCCTTATAAGTGATTAAGGTTAAAAAAAACACCAGACGTATAAATTGTATCTGCTTACCAGATGGAAAATGATCCCAGGACGAATTGTCATCTGTGAAGGAGACGGAGTCAAAGTCATTAATGAAGAAATCACTCACTTGACAGAGCAGAGGACCAGTGTCAAAATGTCACAAGTTTTCCAGAAAATGTAGAGTAGCCTTAGATAAATGTGACTGGTATTCTGTAGCATCTTATACATCAAAAATGCACTTGTAATCTTCCATGGCCACTAGAGGGCTCAGTTTCTGTTCACAATACTGCTATTGCACTATTAAACAAGCTTCAACTCTTAAGACTTGAAAAAGCTAGGGATAATGGAGAACTATAACCGAAACAGAAAAACACAGTAACATTTCTGAAGATTCTCAATGCAAAAAATTATTTTTTGTTTTTTTGTGAGTTTAGATACTGCATAAATACTGACCATATCCGCCTCCACTCTGCGTTCCAGGATTAAATTGGGGGAAAAAAGAGACAGAATAAAAGTGTTAACATCGGAATAATGACACTACACTTTAACAATAAAAGCAAATAAAATGCCACAGGAACACCAAGCCCTCAAACATTCTGTCTGACATGGGACAAGGGAATCAGTCCTGTAACAGAAACATCCGGAATGATCATAGGGCCAGTTTCAGTAGTTGGATCTATTCCATCATTTACTGAGTTAGTACAGATTCTAAGGAATTAAGAAATCGCTGCAAATTCTTCAGCAACCTCCATTCGTCAGCCATAACGACCTACTTTATTTGAAATGCACATTGTTGGGTTTAATCTGGAGCCTGGGGCGAATCAAACAGTCTAAAATATCCTGCAGGTATTGAGATTAAAAAGTACTGAAAATGCACTGAAGTAGGTAAAAAGTTAGAAAGAAATAATATATAATACAATTTTTTTTAAAGTATTGACAGAAATAATTTTCATATTTGAACTTTTTGGGTTGATACAAAGGAGGTACTTGCGCTATGAGGTATGGACTGCTCTGATCTAAAGAAACATCAAACTTTTTCCTAGGACAGTTGAGTCATCATTGCTTCTTAATCTAAATGTGTGCGAAATTATAAATATAATTTACCTCACTCACTGATGAGCTGCACAACAATGCTGCCATTAAACATATTGCCTTGGTTGGACATGAATGGATGGTGGGGTTAAGTGAAGCATTGGGTTAGCATTGGTAACATAGACTGAACTGAGACCAGTTGTAGATCGATAAATAGACAAAAGTTAGTCAATAGTAAAGACTCAACTATAAAAACCACCGAGCTCTAAAACAGGCTTCAGAACTGGGTCAACATATCTAGCATATTTAGTGATAATGTTTTAGGTGTTATTTAAACTTTTCACTATCTGGGATGTGACTTCATTACAGTTCTAATTTTACCAAACTAATTGCCCATATTTAGGACGTTCAAACGAGAACACTGTCTAAAAAGGTCAGGTTTCTAATAAAAATGTATAAAAACGAAGAAAAGGATCAGGGGTAACTGGGAAGTTATACAATTATATATACATTCTTAGCCTAAAATTATTTGAATATTCTAAAAAGCCAATACAAAACTATGATATTTATACTACTGTAATGCACATGCGTTAGTCGGTGGATTTCAAAACATATTTCTGACAATAGACATTCACATAGTTAATTGGTATCAATTAACCTCTCCCTTTGGCCCCAATTGTCTGGGATTTACTTTGGTTCCAGCCAAGGTCCATGTGCTAGCCTAGTTGATCTCTGGACTGCGTACTCAGCTGCTCTGCGGTAACCAAGGAAACAAGTGTTGCCAGGCAACGGCAGGCCTAGATCAGTGAGAAAGCAGCAGAGCTGAGTCTGTGCCTCCGCGCTTGTACTTCACTCAGAAAAGCGGAATTCCAATCATCTCATGTGAATGGTGGCTCACAAACATGTAGGACAAGCACACAGCACAGCTCGGCGTCACAGCAGCACCTGTAAACACACTCACCATGCTTTCATAACGATCTCCTCCTCTGCTTCTTCTGTCACTTCAAACAAACACATATGCATATAGTTTATTCTTCATAACACAGCACCTTAGGGTGGGCCGCCGACGGTTATTTACAAAGTAAACAGATACAGTGGAACTCTACTCTATTCCAAAGAGTCTGCTGCAGCGGTTTAAGAGAAATTTAACCAAACTATATTTTTAATATATTTGTGTCAGACAACAAATGCTAAAAAACTTCCTCTAAAGCAAAGGCGTCAAAGTCAATTTCACCAGAATTAAAAACTGCCATGAAGTCACAGGCTGAACTCAATATATATTGAGAAATTAATGATAAATGTGCATGTTTTCCTTTCTCTGCAGATATTAAATATTGTTTTCTTCATGTGGAAATATTAAATCCAAAACATATGTGGAAATATTAAATCCGAAACATCTGTGGAAATATTAAATCTTGTTCTGTCTCTTTGTAGTCTTTCCAGATGAATTTAATGTAAATATTTCTTTACATACAAAAAAATGTACGTGTTATATAACAAAAGCATGCAATATTAATAAAACAAATTCTGCCAACTCTAATACACATTTGATTTTTTCTCGCAGGCCAGATATATTTACACTGCATGCCAAATTTGGCCCCCGGACCTGAGTTTTGACACCTGTGCTCTAGAGAAATCAGATATAAGTAATCTTGAATATTATTATTACATATAACATTGTATCAAAACAAACAAAACATGTATACTCTATAAAAAATACCTCATATACATAAATCACAGAAATGTTTTTTTTTTTTCAAATGATGGGATTATTCTACTATATATTCTAGTATATACAGTATATATAATACATATAACTTAATCTATATTTTAGTTAGTTTGATACGATTAGGATGAATAACATGAGACTCATATGTATAAATAAAACACATTATTATTAAATAATACATATAATAAGAACACATATTATTACGTATAATTATATTGATACGTACAAAATGTTCTAGTCATATGCAGTATGGATCACTATCTCACCCACCTTGGTCTGTCGTCCATGCTGCTGTGGTAGCTGCTGTGTGAGTACCTGTCACTCCTGTAAACAAAGACATGACAGAGACTGCCCTTCAACTCGTGTATGTGTTCGAGATTGTATCAGACATCACATTACACTGGCAGCTTTTGTCAGAAGCCCTTCAAGGTCATTACTCACTGAACCTTCACATCTTTCACCAAACACTACGACCCACAGAAACAGAAACAGAAACACTCCGCTGACTTTTCTGGACCACTGTAAATATCTACACACTTATTGACTCAGCAAGTCTGTCAAACGTACATTTGCTTTAGCTTTGGTTTCTATTTCCTCTGCATATACAGTATTATTTATTGAATTAAACTAAAACAACACATACTTGACTTATTAACGATTGGCCATTTCTCTGAGAAACCATTGTTTCCCAGAAACTGATTTTTGGGGGGGGTCTTTTTTCGCATCATGTTTCTTAAGAGTTCTGTTAGTTATGATGTTTTAGTATTTAATTTCTTTATGTAGTGAGTAATACTAATTGTTCAAATATCACTATATATATATATGAATTATAAATAACAATAAAATACCCTCATTATAGTTTAATGGTAGTCAATAAATTACAATGTTATAATGTCTAAAGACTTGATTTGTGAAGGTCTTCTTCTCCTTTTTGGCTTCTACCTTTCTCAGGGGTTGCCACAGTGAGTCAACGATTTCAATCTCTCCCTGTCCTTTGTGTCCTCAACTACCTCCATGTCCTCCCTCACTGGATCCATCAATCTACTCTAGGATCATTCTTCTACCAACGTGTATCCACTGTCCCTCCTCTGAACATGTCCAAGCCATCTCAATCTGGCTTCTCTAGCCTTTTCTCCAACTCTTCCTTTGTGTGTTGTCACCTCATTCCAGATCCTGTCCATCCTAGTTACCCCTAAAGAGAACCTTTAAAGTCTGTGATTTTTCAAACATGGGATCCAAGACATAAATTAATTTGGGAAACACTGAAATAGACCACACGGGCTCTTACCCTCCCCTTGGCGGCGGAGGCGGAGGAAGAGGTAGGTTCCGTGCACGACTGCCGACTCGTCCGCCTCTGCTTAACGGTGGTGGGGGACCTCGACGGGGGCTTATGTCATCGTAGTCCCTTCTGGAGGGTGGCAGGGGTCTGTTGGGGCGAATAGGGGGCATTCGCTCAAAGCTCCCGCGAACACGAATGGGAAAACCACTGATGGGTCGTCTGCCCCTGTCCTCAAACAACATGGTAAATCCTCCGTAATCGTACGTCTCGTCGTAGAAGTTGGGATCATAGGGCTGAGCGCGGCCTTTGATGGGTGCCTGTAGAAAAGGGAACAAAGCGGGTGAAAAGTGTTGGAAGAGATCTTAAAAAATATTAGACCTCGTTAAAACTGCAGGTTTCATAGGTTAAAATAAACTCACCTCAGACACCAGCTCCAAGATAACTTTTATACATTCAATGACACGTTCTGGTTTGCCTCCCACTAAGACAACTCTGTCAGTAGAGTGTGGACAGCACTCCTGGAAAAGCTTGATGGTGGTGTGGGTGTTCTGGCACAGATGAGCAGATATGTTCAGATTTGGGCTCTTAAACAAGCCTTGGAGTCTAAAATGACTGACTGTAGCTTTAATAAAAACCTAACTATTCCACAGCATTTGACAGAACGTGTTTCCAACACAAACATTTACAAACACCAGTGTCCTGGCAGAAACTTTGTTCACACAGACTTTTTGTTCTACCTCTCTGAGCTCTTTGATCTTGGCACCTTTCACCCCGATGATGCCTCCAGCCAGGCTCTGATGGATCAGCAGACGGAGTTCGCAGTCAAAGTCAATCCCGCTGTAATGTTGGTACTGAGGAACACGACAAAATAAATCACAGACATGACGCAGAGTACATGAAAGTGAATAAAATGGAATAAACTATCATTGCACGATACATTTTAAAAGCAATGTCCGAAGTAATTACATATTTTACCAGCTTACTGATCAAAAAAGTAGCTCACCTCCTCTAGGGTTGGTATTATCTTCAGCAGAATTTCTCCAATGGTGTCGATGCTGGCATTCACACTCAGAATCCTATCAGAAACCATTGGCCGAAAGAGAAAAAAAAACATTACAGGAGGAACAGACTCTAGCACAAAAACAAAACCCTACATCAGTGTACTTGTTTGACTTGTCAGAGTCTCCTTGTATCTTTGCTCTTTTAATCAGCTCCTACCTGTGCTCATCCAGTCTGTCCAACTGTTCCCACCTTAATGTACAGCTACACCTCCCTTCATTCTTTGCCAGATTGTCTTTGCTTCCGTGCACACATTCTGACCCAGACTTGACCTGCCTAGAACCTAGCCTTGTCTCTGTGCTGGTTACCCACCAGTCTCTCACACCTGCTGGCTGCAGTGCTCCGTTTGCTCCTAGTGAAGACTGACCTGATCCTGAACTGGTTGTGCTGCTACTGGGTCCTTTCCCAGTGACACTTTCTTCCTCACATTTAAAACATGAAATTGACATGGGCAACATTCTGGTTCAGAACTTGTATTAACATAAGTAAAGAATAGGCCAATCACAAGCTGACAGCTTTAGAACCATCTGGTATGATTGGTTGTAATTATTTTATTATTATTTCAGAACTTTGTTAATCCCTCTGGAGCTTCCTTCAGAAAATTAAGCCTCTGCATTTAAGCTATCACCGTAGCGAGCAGGTTAGGGGGGATTGGAACTAGACCCCTACTGAACCCCTTGGGGACCCAAGTCAGTTTCCTTAACCACACATAACATCTAACCTATAGGTGTCAAACTGGTTCCACAAAGGGCCATGTGGCTGCAGGTTTTGGTTCCAACCTACCTAGAGCAAAGTGACAGACCAATCAGCTGTCTGGAGACCCACAGCAGTTGATTAAAAAAAAAAAAAGTCAGGTGTGCTGCTGCAGCCACATGGCCCCTTATGGAACCAGTTTGACACAACTGATCTAAAACAATAACTAGCATGATCACATGTTCATATCTTCTGATCCCTTATGTGGAGATGTTCATGTACCTTTGCCCTTACTTTAAGACAGTGCTTCTCAATTATTTTCTGTTACGCCCCCCTTAGCAAGAAGAACACAATTCACGTCCCCCCTCCCCACCACCCACTCTCCGCTGCAACTATAAATAATAGCATTTGTCTAAAAAATTGTTCTAGGTACACCTCTGCGTAACATCATATCCTTGTTAACATAAAGAAAACAAAAAAAAAAGATATAGTTCAACTTACAAGGATGTGCAATTACACTTTATTGTAGTACGGCGGAAAATAAAGCATGTTCCCCAGGGTCAAATGTGCCCCCTCAGCATCGCACCACGCCCCTCCAGGGGGGTCCGCCCCACACTTTGAGAAACTGCTGCTTTACTGCTTTAAGATGACAGCAGGTCTTCCAATGTTGCGTTATCTGTTTAAGATTTTTATGTTTTGATCAAGGCCCGTCTTTTTTTTTTGCAATGAAAGTTCATGTCAGACTTGCAACACCAATGTTATCAGAGGAGGTTTAACAGGCCTGAGGTTTGGCACTCACTCACTGAATAGAAACGTTTTCCTGCTCTGCTGCCACTAACTGTCACCACTCACCCTGTCCCTCCCAAGCTTCTGCAACACGGTAGCCCGCAAACTGAGCAGCTGCTAGAATGTTGTTGCAATCGGCTATGCTAGCTGTCGCTGGCCTTCCACACTGTTGTCAGCAGCTGGCATGGTGAGCGTATTAGGGCAGTGTCCCCCAACCTTTTTTTGCGTCACGGACCGGTTAAATGTCACGTGCCATTTTCACGGACCGGTTGTTAAGTTGTGGTAGATAAATACCACTTAATAAAATTACATTTCCAGTGTTCTGAAATATTTTCCTACCTATAAAATCTTCCTACCCAAATTAAATGTGCATGGGCACAACAAGGATTTCTCAAGTGCACTCAGCCTATAACTTTCTGCTACCAGACCGGTATAAAATGTTGGAATCTTGTTTCAATGACTCTGCGTCACTTTGAGTTTATTGTTGTTGTCTTCACTGAGACAATTTGCTAATCAAATAATGGACTTCATATCCGTCTCTTGTCCACTTGTGATTGGATCATTCAGGACAGATGTTAATAGAAGGACTGTAAACTTCAGATCTGTTCAACGTTGACTTGGGATAGATCTATAACCATCCCACCAACAGGACGTGGAGGTAACAAAACACAAAAAAAAAAAACAACTTTCTATGACCATTGTGCAAACCAGCAAACTTTCAGTCTAAGCAGGTGGGTTGGGGGGAAAGGGGAAGAGGTTGGAAGGAAAGGGCTTGGAGCTAAGGTGAAGGGGGAAACGAGGTGGGCAGTAGAAAAGAGTAACAGAGCAGAGGAGTTGAGGTGGGTAAGGAAATGTAAGTGATTACCAACTACTCTCCGGCACAGGACAAGAGCAGGGTGGGGTTTGGGGTGGGGGAGTGGAGGGTTATGACAAGTTGGGCAGGCAGCTCCGACCTGACGTGGCCTGAGAAAAATTCAACAGAAGGGATGCAGCCAACCAAATAAAGAGACAATATTAATGACTGACAGAGTGGAGGGTGGAGCCTCCGGACATAAGCCAGTGCAATCTCAGAGATTATGGACAGTGATGCTGAAAAAAGTAGGTGGAGGGTTTGAAGGAGAGGGACACGGGAGGTGGAGGACAAAGGTAAAGGGGCCAGGTGAGCCACAGACGACAGAGCGAGGAAAAAGATGTGTGCTTTCCATAAACTGAAAGGTGAAATTAAACATCACAGCAGAGGGAGAAAAAAAAAAAAATCAACATCCAACAGCTGTGTGGCCAGCCATAAAATACCAGCTTCTTGGTAATGGATTTGTCAGTGACTCTTACGGCATTGACATAAACTGTAATGACAAGAAGTCCAACTCAATGGAGATGCTTAGCATGGACAGAGAAATCAAAATGAACAGTACACGTTTTCTTACAAGTGGAGGAGAGGGATGTCTGAGGGTGGGGGTGTTGGAGGGGTACGTTCATGTTCATCAAGATGTTAAAATGAAACAGAAGGCAGGTTATCAAAGACATGTGTTTCACTGTTCTAATCAGGCAGTGAGGCAATAACTGGTGGGACATACCGCTCTGGGCCACTGCTGTCTGGGACTGATACACTGGCATTGTACTGCATGGGCCGAGGTGGATGTGGTGGTGGTGGTGGTGGTTGTGGTGGAGGAGGTTGGCATTGGGCGGGGGCATTCAATCACAAGATGTCAAGTAAGGTGCCCGTGTAAGGCGGGGCACGGTTTATGGGCAGGGCCAACCGGGAGTGTCAGGTGGGCAGACGGGCATGGCGTTCAGGGGCGGGCGGAGGTTGGGCCAACATCGAGGTGGGCAACGCAGGAGGGGCATGTCGATCCAGTACATGGGCAACGGAAGGTGGCCAAAAGTGAAAACAAAAAAGTAAAGGAGAAGGGAAGAGGAGGAGAAGGAATACATTTTTAATTGAAAACAAGCTGCACTTTGTCCCATATGTTTAGAGACATTGACAGACGTGAAACTGCTGGGAGGAAAGAATGATCAGGTGGTATGAACTGGTCATACGGCTGAAAGAAGAGGTTCACAGAGCTGAGTTCAAACGTAAAAAAAAAAAAAAAGGTTTATAGTGTTTGTGTTATTAGGACTGTCAAAATGAACATGGCTACAACTTTGACTGATTTGTTTAAACCACAGGTGTCAAACTCAGGCCCGGGGGCCAAAGCTGGCCCGCGGTGTTATTATATCTGGACCGTGAGATAAAATCAAATGTGTATTGGAGTTGTCCCACCAGACCTTATATACTGTCAACACAACTATTACTAATGAAATTTCTCATGTGTTGCTAACATCAAGCTTTGTCTGTTCCAGATCCATATGAAAAAACAATATTTCATATCTGAAGGGAAACATGCACGTTTACAGTAAATTTCTCTCTCTTTTTATCTATCTATCTATGTATCTATCTATCTATATATATACATATATACACACATGGAAAAAAATGATTAGACCACTCTTTCTTTAATTTCTTGTCCATTTAGAAGTCTGCTTCCACTTAATCTACATTAATCTGGACAAATATAATAACAACAAAAGAGGCTCATAATTCAGTTTAATTTCAGAGCTGATTTCTGGCCATTTTGCATGGTTTTATTGACAGTGACAAAAATCACTTCCGTTCCTACATCACTAGCAATA
>JAFBJS010002427.1:31884-39384 GCA_016785265.1 Paraplagusia blochii
TTGCCTGCATGATATTAATAACAGCCTATAATTTTTTTTTTTGCCCAGTTGGCTTCTAATTGTCAAACAGAATTATGTAAGAGCATAATTTCGCACAATAAATGGCAAATGTTACCAACTGCATAATATATATATATATGTACACATATATATATATATATATATATACAGTATGTATATATATATATATATACCCTGTTTATGGTCAAGGAGAAGGAGCTTATTCAGCTTTTTGTATATATATAAATATATATATATGTCATATATATATATGACATATTCACACAAAATTGAATTTATGTAATTTCTTTTTTTAAAGCCATATGATTTTTTTGTGTGGTCTAATATAAACAAAAAAGACCCACCAGAGGTCTGTGCTATATTTAGCCTACGAGCCACCTATAACATTACCAAAGTCGGCCCTCATTGAAGACAAATGATATACTGTATGTCCAAATGTGATGTTTCTATCCGGTATCCAATCACCGGCAACTAAAGTGAACTGTCAAACTAGTTTTTATATGGAATATACAATATACCACCACACCGAGGTGGGGTTCCCGGGGAAATCAAATGGGATAAATAGCCCCCTCTGCAGGGAGAAGACGATTTCTGGATGTAAATAGAAAGTAAACATCATGTCACGTTTTTACTATAACAAGATAAAGCTGGAGAGCATTGAAAATATAAAATTAGGAGTAAAATGCTGAGAATAATTCGACGTTGGTTTGTCATCAAGGCAAAATACAAGTTTACTTTACTATAATCCCGAATTTTACTACAATCCTCAAGTGTCATTTTAACTTATTTCTGGAAGGTCAGCTATTAATTACATGTCACTGCTGAAGCAGAACCGACCTGAACATTGGGCCTAAGTTAAAATAAAGGGGTTTTACTGTCAACTAACCACCGACTGTAACCGGTTCACACAGACTCAGTCCACATTGTGGCGAAGATACACTATTAATATTGAGTTTTCGCTAATAACGCGCTGTAACAGGTTGAGTCCATGCCGTTTATTTTAATGGCGATTCAATATGGTTTTAATTATGTTACCGTAATATAACGATAAAACGCAATATTCCGCTTGTAGAGAAAGTCAGCTACGGTCTCCGTGGAACCGCCAATGTGACTTTGTGTTTTTGTTTTGCTAGGCTAACGGCTCGGCCAGTCACTGTGTTGCAGCCTGGTTCTGTTGACACGTTGTCTGTTCACCGTGGAGAAATATTGCGCAGATAACGGAACCAGCGGACGTTATAACAGGAGCGGCGGCAGCTGCGTCTGTCAGCCATTTGCTATGTACCAGGCCAAGTGACGTAGAAAAGTAAAGAAACAGACCTGCAGTAAAGACACGGTCACTGCGGTCCTCCGCGGTTTGTCTCGCCCCGAAACGTTCACACGTTTCCAGCGTGGAAAGGAGATACAACGTGAGGTTGGCAAAGCCGTTTGGCTACACGCTCTCAACAGGGGTTGAAATCTTTTACTGTCCAGCACGGTACGCGCGGGCGGAGCTAATAACCGGTGCGGATAATAAGCGACGAGTTCACGTGGATGAGATGAGAGTCCAGAAAGTACAGTTAATCAAACGCACTCTCGCCGTGGTGAGTCGTTGCCCCGCGTGAAATCTGACAGGCAGCTGCCCCGCCTTCTCTAACAGATGAGACTGTCTACCTTAGGATTAATTTATAGGTTTAATTCGTCGGACTTTCAGCTCTAGTTAAAGATTTATAGAAAAAAAAAAAAAATGAACAAATCAATCTTTTACTAAATTGTTTAAGAGAAGAATATGTATTATAATATTAATAATATAATATATGTATTATTCTAAGTAAATACTTAATGAAATAAATAAAAATGTTCAGCCCAAAATATTATTTATAATGCCTAAAGCATTAATAAGACATAAATAAGACAAGAACTCTAATTGGAAAGAGTGCCAAATTGCATTAACCTGAGACAAGGACATACTTTAAAAAATTAATCCCAATATTTCTAGCAACTGCAACGTTTTAAAATAAAAAAAAGCATTCTTTATTATATTTTATTTATTCTATAATTATACTCCATTAATGTTTTGGCTCATTTGGTGATTCCTTCTGTAAGAGTTTTCACGCTATAATTTGGCATAGATCTCTGTGCCAGATGCCTGGCCTGAGGAAACCTGTCCCATTCATCTGGTCTTGAGACTGGCCTTAGGGGGACACAGAATGTGGGCCCTCTGTGGCTGGCTCTGGTGGACACCTTGGGGTTCGTAACATGCCATATGACACATTAGTGCCATGACAAGCATGGCCTCTGGTCAAACCTGTAACCTGATTGCTGCTTACAGAACAAAATACAAGCCATGAAAACAGACAGACAGGTGTCCCCTGGAGATGGAGTAATACCTGTGCTAGAGTAATTCTTGGACAAATACTTCAAGGCTATGACTTGTATGAATGATCTATCAATCTATCTATCTATCTATCTATCTATCTATCTATTATGATATGGCCATTAAATGATTTCCTAAGTTTTAGTGGAGTGTAACAGCTACACTGCGGTTGTTTGCTTTGTACTGATGTTGGATCACATCTGTTGTGTACCATGTTTCTGTCTGTCTGTCTGTCTGTCTGTCTGTCTGTCTGTCTGTCTGTCTGTCTGTCTGTCTATCTGTCTATCTATCTGTCTATCTATCTATCTATCTATCTATCTGTTTGTCTCTAATGGTCAGGTGTCAAACTCAGGCCCCGGGGCCAAATCTGTCTCCTAGCGTATTTATGTTTGGCCTGAAAGATCACATCAAATGTGTATAAAATTTATATAATGTAATGAAGAAAGATTCATATAATAAACTAATACAGGTGAATTGTTTTATTTTTTTATTTTAGATTTTATTTTTCACGTGTTCCCAATATTTAGCCTCAGTTTTTCCACATTTAATGTGTTGCACAAAATATGTATAAAAATATTCCTACACTACGTAGGATATATATACAGAAGGAAAAACATGCAAAATAACTGTTAATTTTTCAATTAATATTTAGTCTGTGCGAGATTTTTTGTTTTTTGTCCATTGTGGAATTGAAACTCAATTCTCCTTTTATGCACAAAGTTAATCATGAAATCCAGTTGATCTGGTAATAATAAAACTTCATATTCCCACCAATTACAATCGATATTTCCCTTGACACAAATCAAATGTTTTAAACACCCTCGTAAAAAAAAGCGTATTTCTGTTTCAGAGAGACGATTAGAAGAGATTCACCTTCACAGAACAGTCACATTGTTGTACCTGATGAAATAATGAGGCCGTGAGATCACACATGTTCATCAAAAGTCATCCCCTCTCTGCCTCCCACTCTTTTTGTTTGGGATGAGTCCATAATTAATAAACCCTACTCTGTTTCAAACATTCCCCTCCTGCTACGGTGCTACCGTGCTCCACGAGAGGCAAGGATCTAGTGCAAAATAAAGAGCTCTCTTCCCTCTCCTCCACTGTGATGTTACCATGGAGACAGATATAATTCAGTTCTTGATGTTTCCTCATAAAAAATTAAAAAAAGAAAAATCCTGCGTACATATTTTCATCTGCAACCATAGCGACACTTGACATTGTCCGCTTTTTGTAAAAAAGCAAGTCACCATAGCGACACTAACCATCCAGGCTGTGTCACAGATCATGTGTCCTCTCCTCGCTGATGTTTCTTCCCATTATTAGTGATTTTTTTTTTTCGGAATCCACTGGTCAACATGGCTGCTCTCATCTCTGTCCAAACATGTCAGAATAACAACTTTTAACTTGTATGGTTTTCTCACCGCAAAACAATAGCAGTTATTATTTACCTTTTTTTATTTTTATTAGTAGCATTATTACAGTTGTTGTTATTAATATTGTTAATAATAACAACAATAATAACAAAACATTGTTGTTCATAATCACAACAACCATAATAATACTAAAATATTAAAATAATAAACTATTTTATCTGATATATCTCAATATAATACACATAATATCAACATATATTTTACCAAAATGTGATTATGTAAATTAATATTTGTTATTTTTAATAATATTTAAGTTAAAAACAGCTTTCCAGTGGCCAATCTCAATTCATAGGCATCAAAAATGTTATTATTCTGATCCGAAAAATGTATGTCACTAGTATTTTTAATGTTATTTTCTAAATAAGTTCATGTCATTTCAATGGGATCACTATATTTTAACAGTAATGAAAACTATGGTGGGTAATGTCGCTGTCATTAGTGTGAAACTCCAGGATTTAACTCCAAGGAAAGATTGAATCTCGGTTAAGGCGGTTGACTTCCACTGGGCTCGCAATCCGCAGGAAGGTACTGGCGGGTGTGGTGTGATTGGGGTGGCAGCCGTGGAGAATGCTGCCACTGCGACTCAGTAACAGATAAGAGTTGAAGATGGATGAGAACTATAGAACTGAAAACAGAAGTTGGCCTCGTCAAAATAAGGGCCTGGGCCTGGACGCGGCCCATTCAAGTTTGCAATCCGGCCCAATAAATTTCTGAAAATATTTTGCTTGTCTGTATTGTGATGACACTTCAGCCTTTCCCATGCAAAAACCTGGTATTCTCAATGCTATTGAGAAGGATAAAGGTATTTTTGCAATATAGCCTTTATGCATGACTTTCACATCTATCTGAGACCTGGTCTCTATGTCCAGTTTTAGGACCAAATCTGGTTTATGGGTCAAAAAGTGTGTCTACGTCTGATCCAATGGGTTTTAGATCACGGTTCTAAGAGTTCAGTTTTTACGATTCACTTTGCCCTTTGCGTTTGTTGTTGTTGCTGAACCACATGGTAAAGTGAGACCCAGATCCTGTCATTCTGCTGACATCATTTATTTCTCCAGAGGGAGAGGTTTTATCTTCACTTTTATCTCATGTGATCAGATCATATTCTGGGATGACTGTCCATCTCTGGACTGATGTAATTGGACCCAGTTAGGACCTCCACTGGGTTCAGTGGTGGGCACTGACTAACTCCCCCTCCAGGTCTATTCAGGGATGACTACCAGACGATGTCTATCCCCCCCCTTTTCAACAGTATATTTTAATCTATTTAAACTTCTAGTTTATCCTCCTTCTGTAGCTTTTGATTTTTAACACTTGAACAATTACTTCCCATATATCCTCCATCAATACTAATAATGTTAAAATGACAAATTTTGCATTTGATTTTTGGTCACAATAAGTAAAAAGGCTTAGTCAAAATCGAAGCTCTTATAAGGCAAAGGTTTTTACGTATTAATTTTTATTTTTATGACATAATAATGACCATTGAAGCCCACACATGCAGCAATCTTTAATAAATTAAGCTACTTTATATCCTTATTAATTTGATTTTTTTAATTCAGTGTTTGGAATGTTGATTATATTCTGTTTTTAATTGCATTTTTAACTTCCCCAATTTGCTATCAAAGAGGTTTTATCGAATCAAATCACATCAAATTGAATCAAATCCGAGCGTAATCTAATCTAGTTCAAATTCCAAGCGCTTTGAGTCGTCTTTACCTGTGCTGTAACAAACTGACAGAGTAGGCTGTTAAGAAGGCTAACATCTCTGACCAAGGCAGGATTAAGAGAATGGGCTAAAGGGGGTGCAGCCCCGGGCCTCGCCACCAGGGGGCCCTTAAGTTGCTGATTTCAATTGACTAAAATTAGTGCAAGTAGTCTACTTATACAAATGTTACTGTACTTCAAACACCCATAATCTTAACCTACCATCTCTGTTAACTGTGTTAGATGCATTACACGTATTTAGCATCCATAAAATTCTGCTACCACCTTAAGAACAGAGGATAGAAGGATATTATGATTGCTTAACATCTATAAAAATATGCTACCACCTTTAAAACAGAGTGTAGAAGGATATTAGGATTGTTTAACATCTATGAAAATATGCTGCCATCTTTAAAACAGAGGGTAGGAAAATGTTATAGGTAGGAAAAAACTTCAGATATGGCTATTCGTTTTTGCTACACTTGGGAAAATATTATGGGTGGGAAAATACACAACAACAGCTCCGACACTTTATATTGACACAGTCAACAAAAAGATAAAAAATACATTTTGGCTTCTGTAGGGACTTGTGTCATACAGTTTATGTAAAAAAATCCATTCAAGAAAATAAAAGCTCAATTGAAAAGACTAAAAGCTAAAAATACTATTAAAAAATATTGCACACACACAAAAGAAAAAGAAAGTAAGAAAACACATAAACACTCCTTAGCTACATTTGGAAAAAAAAAATTTAATTTTTTTCTCTCAATTATTCTTAATGTTCTTCAAAATAAAACCTAAACATATTAGCACTTACATCCCCCAGCCCCACCTGCGCCCCCTGTGGTGCACCGATCAGTGATGGAAGCGAGACCCATTTATTTGAAGCTCGCAGACATAGTATAGGTAATTATTTTTCATAGATGCACCGTCTTGTGCGTCAGGCGTACGTCACACTATAGGCCTAATATAGTGTGTGGAGGGCGCGCGACTGCGTGAGCGCGTGCGCGTGTCTCCAAACACAATACACGAGTTCCATTCGTACCGTGGTCGCGTCCAGTGTCAAGAGAACCCACAGTTTGACCCACAGTTTTCGACTTCTTCTTCCCCCGCAGCCCTTCATCATCACTGGGGCTGAGGTTCGATTCTGATTTTGTTTTTTTTTTGTGAAAATGTGAAAAGAAATCAGAGAAAATCCAAAATGTATTTTTTTATTATTATTATAATTTAACTTGGCTTTGTCTCCATCGCCTTCCCCTCGCGCTCCCAGGTTTGGATCCTGCGTGGGGGAGACGCGCTCGTCCACGTCCGTAATCGATAGACGGATGCAGGTAGCCTGGTCTTGCCTTTCTCCCTCAGACACGCAGCATCCTCACGCATCCCCTCTCCGGTGTGCAGCCTCCCTCCCCGCTGCACTCCTCTCCATCACATCCCCGCACTCAGGAGCGGCTGCGGGGTCCGTGACTATTGATCCGTGCACATCTGGAACACCTCATATTTGTTCCAACCAGGCAGATATAGAAGGAGTGCATGTGAGTGTGAGTGTGTGTGTGTGTGTGTGTGTGTGAGAGAGAGAGAGAGAGCGAGAGGGGGAGAGAGAGAGAGGCGAGACAGGGAGTGAGACAGCCGCAGGAGGAGCAGGAGGAGCAGGACGGAGCACTTGACACCTTTGCTTCTCCTCCACGGCATCGATATGCAGTAGTGTAGTCGCAGCTCTGCCGAGACAGCGAGGCCACTCCATGGCATCTTCACGTTAGAACCCCGCTTCTCTGCGCATTCCTCACCGACGGCGCTGTCTCGTTTCTCCATCCCTCTCTCCCCCCCTCCCTCTGCGGATTACCTTGACCAGGGAACACGGTCTCGTCACAGTAGTACGACCTGAGCAGATTCTTATTTTGGGGGGGATCTGCTGGGACACCATTGGACCTTGCCATGGACTCCAGCGCGGGGGATTATGGCATGGCTCGTCTTGGATTGTTTTTG
>JAFBJS010002427.1:41884-63342 GCA_016785265.1 Paraplagusia blochii
GATGTTCATGGAGACATGGATCTCAGCCCAGTCCCTCAGCCGACGGACGGGTTCGTCTAACACCGACTCCCTCTGTATCCTCACACAGATACATTGCGAACCAGGACAGACTCTTTGAAATCAACGACAACAGTTTGCGCTACTACATCAACCTCAGAAACCTGTAAGTACTTTTACTCGGCGGGGTGTTGTGCGGTACTTCTCAGAAATACACGAGGCGTAAAAAACTTTTGCTGTTTCTCTCCCAACAGAACAGTGACAAGAACGAGACTGACGTCCGTATCCACGGATGCTTTTTTCAACAATACAAGATTACAATATGTGTAAGGACAGGACACTGGGGAGGAGAGGGGTTGACGAACTAAACCATGGGACCAACCGTACCATGAGAGATCGTGAAGTGCACCATGAAAATGTTTTAAATTTACTCTAAAATCGTCCGAATATATAATTTACTGCAATTAGCATTAGCGAAAGTGGGAGGCAGAACTGTTAAGTGCGGTTTTGCTATGTGGGATGGGTCTTTCTTCAATTCCTACCAGTGCAATAGCATAATGTTCAACTAAACGGGCACAATTTCACACAGGAAACTACAAGATGTCTTGTTTAGTGGTCAATGTCTATTAAATAAGGACCATGGCTTAAGAACCAGGGCTCTTAAAGCACTGGTCTTCACGGCCTTAAGTGTAACAGTGCGTGTGAGTAGACTGGACGACTTTAACCTCCCTGTCAGAAGTCTAACCTACGTGGTCTGACCTTGGGCGCCACCTTCATGTCCCTGGGAGTTTTAAACGCCGCCGTAATAAAATCAGTGCGAGGTAAAACAGAAGTTTTCCACCACCTGCAGCATTAACGCTAACTTGATAAAGTTTCTTCACTGGGCTGAATTAAATGTGCAATAAAGTCCAGCACTTTAAGAGAGAGATGAGATGGAAGCCATATGAATGAATAATTAAATAAATGTATCGACGTAACCTTGCATTGAGGTTTATTTTTGTCCGATCAATTATTAATGAATACTTTCTGCTACCTTTTAGGAATCTAAGAGACAACAACCTCTCCACATTGTCTTGGAGAACTTTTCAGAACTTCAACATCTCGTACCCGTAAGTACCGCAGCCCGTTCTGGTCAGATTTGAAGCCCACCCCCTGCAATTTCGAACATCCACGGACACGTGGGGGTTCTTTTTTTCAGACTCCTGCTGTCAGGAAATCCTCTGGATTGTATTTGTGAGAACCTGTGGATCGATCTAAGGCTACAGGAAAAAAGGGACGGTCAGGAGCTAAAATGTACAGACGACAGGGGAAAGACGATGACTTTTGGCAGTTTCCCTCTCCCGGATTGTGGTAATGTGAAACCCTGATATAGTAAGCAGTGCAGAGTAGCTGTGCAACATGATAGCAGACACTCAGAGAGGTGACGGTCTCTGGAGGAAGAAAAGAGAGTTGTAATGAAATCTGAACCCTGCACTAAGTATCTGGTCAGGTGTTTAAGCTGCTTCTCGCTGTTGTTCTTTCGCAGTGTTTCCGACGGTGAATGTCACGCCGAACGTTGTGACCAAGATGCAGGGGGCTGATGTCAGGGCCGTGTGCACCGCCACGGGCTCGCCGACTCCTGAGATCCTGTGGAACTATGACATCCTCTCCACCCACCCCGAGGTGAGTCCAATCCTGGTCCATCAGATACTGGTCAACAAGGCAATCACAAAGGTCTTTTATTTTTTATTATTTCCTCATGTAGTTGACTTGTATTTTCAGTTTTCAGTGCGTTTTTGACCATGTTCATCTGCTACTCTAGTATCCTCCTTCCAGCTTGTCCCTTTTTCAGGGGTTGCCACAGCCCCCCCTGTCCTCTATATCTTCTACTCTGACTCCATGTCCCTCCTCACTGCATCCATCAATCTCCTCTTTGTCTCCTACCTGGTAGCTCCATCTCTAGGATCTCATTCTTCTACCAATGTATCCACTGTACCTCCTCTGGACATGTCCAAACCATCTCAATCTGTCTTCTCTAGCTTTTTCTCCAAACCTTCCTGTCTGTGTTGTCCCTCTAATCACCTCATTCCTGATCCTGTCCATCCCTGTCTCTCAGCATCTTCAACTCCTCCACCTCCAGCTCTTCCTCCTTCTACCTATAGAGTGGATCAAATGTTATTTAATGTCTTTAGCCTTAGTGAAGTAAAATTTCTCTCATGTCTCAGTAGCATTAAGGATTTACAAGGACAAGGTCTCTCGCAGATCGTTGCCAAATGATCTGTAACGCAGATTTTTTTTTTTATATATAAAGAAACAAACATTAATTTTGCGTAAACACTGAGTCTAAAAGAACCTGATCCTTATATTATAAATGTGAAGAAACACACATCAGCAGTATTTATCTCTTTATCTGTAGTATTTCCAGTTGTTTTTTAATTGAATTTAAAGTAAACCAACAACAAAAAAAACCAAAATGTGTACTAAACTGGTGATTCTCAACAGGTGGGTTGCGATGCTGAAGTAGGGCCCTTTTTCAATGGGTCCAAGGCCTTTTTCTGAGACAATAACAAAATGTTAAAAATCGTTTTTTAATTTTTATTACCAAAACAAATTACTGAATCAACTTTGCGAGTACAGTTTCTGAAGTGCTTATCATTAAGGGTTGATGCTGGATCCTGGAGACAGTAGTTGAGAACCACCGTGTATAGCAGTGCTTCACAAAGTGTGGGGCGGGCCCCCGTGGGGCGACGTATTGCGATGCTGAGGGGGCGCGTGTGACCCGGGGAACACGCTTTTTTTCCGCTGTACTGTGTACAGTAAAGTGTAATTGCACATCCTTGTAAGTTAAACTATATCTCTTTCTTTTTGTTTTCTTTATGCTAACAAGGATACAATGTTATGCAGAGGTGTACCTATAACTTTTATAGACAAATGCTATTATTTATAGTTGTGGCAGAGAGTGGGTGGATGTGAATTGTTTTCTTCTTGCTAGTAGGGGCGTAACAGAAAAAGATTGAGAAGCACTGGTGTATAGTATACAATAGAGTATACACACCAATACTACAAATCCTGTCAGCTTATTGTCTCTATATACTGGTACATTTATAGTACACATATGTAATGAGATCATTGGCCAAATAAAATTACAATGTGGGCCAGATTTGGGCCCCGGGCCTTAGGTTTGTCACATGTGATTCATGAGATTTTCAACTTTCAGAAACATTTTGTTGGGGATTTGATCAAGAAGAATGATATAAACAAATGGACAAGTTTCAGTTGATAAAATCAAACTCCTTTTTCACTTCTAGATACTGGTGGATACAGATGGACCACTGACTGGTATCATCAGATGTCTTGTCCTTCTGTCCTGCGTCTAACGTGTATCGCGTCTGTGTGTTTGCAGATCGATACCCAGGGAACAAAGAGCACCCTCACCCTGTACGGCCTGTCTCCCTACGATAATGGCAGGGTGATCGTGTGCAGCGCCGAGAACATGGTCGGTCAGACGGAGGCCACGGTCCGGCTGAACATTCTCTGTGAGGCCTTTTTCCTTCGCTCCCGCCATCATTGATTCTTAATGATGATTAAGTGTGGCCGTGTGGCATACATCCTTTAAAATTATGTTTACTGTGAAGGTTTGTCTCATTTCCTCTCAAATGATCTTTTAAGTGACTTTAATTGGACTCTGTGTTGTTTCCACTTAATGCGCTTGGTTTTCATTTCTGTTTGGCACTAAATCTTGTCTCCTCTTCGGAACTCTTTCCTCCTTCCTCACTTCCATCCTTGGAGTGCTATCGGACAACCACCCTTTCCTGCACCTTCTGTGACGTTGATTACTTTTAAGCCAGCAGTAGCCAAATTATTTTTGCGCCTCAGACAAAACCAACTAATTACAAAGATAGCATGGCAGCCCAATATTCCATTTATGCATTAACTGATGCTTTTAACCAAAGCGTCTCAGAGAGGAGAGGATTTACATTATCAAATCTGTCCTTCCCCTGGGAATCGTACCTAAGACTCTCTGCTCTCTACTCTAAACCACAACATATACAATAATAATCATTAGGCCACTTTATTAGCAGCGTCTTCAAAACACTGCACTTGTCTTTTAATGCAAAAAGCCCGGGCTCCAAACTGGAGAAGCGCATTTAGAGAGACGTCCACCACGGATGACGTAGCCCAGACTTGGTGTCCGAGAACAACCTGCCGCAATTAATCCATATTTCAGTAGAACTCCTGGAATCGAAGAAAGAAATTTGGGTTTTTGCCCGTGCCGGTCTGCAGCCCAGAGGTTGGGAACCACTTCTGTTAACACGCTCTCTTTCTTCCGCCAGTCGCCCCCACCATCGAGCAGCTGCTGGAGCCACAGCAGAACCACCACTGGTGCATCCCCTTTGGCGTGACGGGGAACCCGAAGCCCGACCTGAAGTGGTACCACAAGAACAAGCTTCTCCAGGAACACGACTACATCCGCACCAGGATCCACAAGTCCGTGGACAACGTGGACTACGGCTGCCTGCAGCTGGTCAACCCCACGCACATCTACAACGGCATGTACAAGCTGGTGGCCAGGAACAAGTACGGATGGGATGAGAAGACCATCTCGGCCATGTTCCTCGACCCACCAGAACTAGGTGGCTTTTACCTCTGGTAACAATCACATGGCAACAGTTTTAGAAAAAGAGTTCTCACCAAATTTTTTCTTCTCTCTCTTTATTTCCACCAGACGATGACATGATCTTTTATAGTAAGTGAGAACTTTACTGTGGAACCAAACCATTGAAGTTAAACTGAAAACAAGCCAATCAACAACTGACCTTTCTGTCTGTTGTTTTCCCTCTGTTTTTTCTTCACATCACTGACCACCCAGATTCCACTGGTATGTATCTGGACAATCCACTCACAGACAAACAACTGGTGTCATAAACAACTGCAATTCATTCATTTCCTTTTTTTACTTTCAGATCCACCTCCCATAGATGACAGCATTGCTGTAAGTGATCAATTCTCACCATTTAACTTCATAGTTTGATGATTTTTTTTTAAAAGAAAGACATTTGATCTTTTATTTTGAAAATCTGCCGTGCACTAAAATTCACTTTTTCTATTGTTTTGGACGCAGCAGATTATTGTGGGGCTTCAGAAAACAAGTTTAATCTGTATTATGGCAGCCTTTGTTAGTTGATGATTGTATTTTAACTAATGAAAATAACTGAGAACCAATTAATATGTTCCAGTCCCCAGAATTACACCATTAATTAGTGAATATAAAAAATATATTGATTATACAAAATTGTTTTCAGTCAGAAAACATCTTGTATTGTCATTTAACATGGGTTATTTAACAGCGCAACGGAGAATGATCGTGACAATGTGGTGATTTAGTTATGATCTAATGACAGAATTTTTTTTCTAACACATTACGTTAAATTGTAGCACTAACAGCTGCAGCATATCTGACACTGAAGAAAATAGAATTAAGAGGACACCCAGATGTCTCCTCCTCTGAAAGCGCCCTGAAATCGCCCTTCAGATATTTACAGTCTAACACAGGTGTGGGCCGGTAACCTTGTCTAAATTTAAAAAAATTGGCCGACGAGTCCCAAACGATTGCCAATATATTGATTAGATCAGGGGTTTTCAAAGTGTGGGGCGGGCCCCCCAGGGGGGCACGGTGCGATGCTGAAGGGGGGTGCGTGTGACCCTGGGAAACATGCTTTTTTTTTTCCGCCGTACTACAACAAAGTGTAATTGCACATCCTTGTAAGTTGAACTATATCTCTTTTTTTGTTTTGTTTATGTTAACCAGGATACGATGTTATGCAGCGGTGTAGCTAGAACTATTTTATAGAGAAATGCTGTTATTTATAGTTGCGGCGGAGAGTGGGTGGTGGGGGGGCAGGCGAATTGTTTTCCGTTTCTAGGGCGGCGTAACAGAAAAAGATTGGGAAGCACTGGATTAGATCATTTGTAGTGTAGTTACTCTGAATTATTTTTTTTTTAACTTTTTAATATGAATTTGATTTCATTCAAAATGTATCTGCAGTGCAACAGGTACAGGTGTTTGTCCAGGCTCCTTATGTTTGAAACAAAGACATTTCTGGGCATTTACTATTTAAAAGGCAGGATTACGGACATTTTTATTACTTTGTTGTTATTTTTTATTACTTTTCACTTAATAAAAATTGTATCTTTTTTCCCAGGTCTATGTCGTGGTTGGTATTGCTGGAGTGGCCTTGACCGGCTGTGTACTAATGGTGATTATCCTGAAATATGGAAGAAATTCAAAGTTTGGCATCAAAGGTAGGATCATTTTCACAAACAATAAAAATGTAACTTTACGCTGAACAAACCGTCAATAATGGTGTTGAATTTTAGACTTTGGCCAAAGTTCTGCCGGAGCCAGGAGGTTGTTAAGGAACATTTTTGGGAAATTATGTTGTCACTAAAACTTCTTAATATTTACTTTATTCTTGAAAACTTCGTATTTACATTTCCTTTTTTGACTAGTTAGTGTGTATTGTGGTGTAAACATTAAGAAGAACTTTGTGCAGAATGACCTTGTCGTAACCGGTAAACATATAAAGTGGAATGTTGATCACTGGCACCAGAAACAACTGGACTACGGACAAACTTCGAGTGTTTATATGACGTAAACATTTTTAAGTGCCTACTTTTATGGTCTACTTGTATGAGACCATAACAGAATATTATCAGAAATATGTTGGCCACTAAAAGACCTTTTTTAATATTTTACTACAAAATAACATTTACAAAGCAACGAAAAAAAGTTTTAGCTATGCAAATAAAAGAAAGCAAACTCGATCCACACCACTGCACACAACGAAACGAGTGACCTCTGCATTTAACCAATCACAAAAGAGTGTATGTAGCACCTGGGAATTATTCCCGTATTATGTACCTTCAGTGGTACTAGGCGTTAAAATAAAGAAGAAATTGAAGAAAATAAAAGTGGCGTGAGGATTTTTTCATTAATTGCACAAGGGATGGGTGTCTATGTTTACAACAAGCTCCCGAAGTTAAGCTAGCTATACAAGTTAAGCTAGCAATACAAGTTAAGATGGTGGCGGTTGGTGGTTGTTTGCTTTAGAAGTTGATAATTTTTTTTGACAATTATTTGGTTGCGATTGTAGAAATGGTTTTTTTTTTAATCGATGTTCAATCCTGATATTTTGTACCTTCAATGGTACTACTACTACTACTAGTAATAATAATAATAATAATAATGATACATTTTATTTATAATGCACTAGGCTTTAAAATGAAAAGGAAATTGAAGAAAACAAAAGTGGCGTGAGGATTTTTTCAATGATTGCACAAGGGATGGGTGTCTATGTTTACAACATGCTCCCGAAGTTAAGCTAGCTATACAAGTTAAGCTAGCTATACAAGTTAAGATGGCGGCGGTTGGTGGTTGTTTGCTTTAGAAGTTGATTATTTGATTGCGATTGTAGAAATGTTTTTTTTTTTTTTTTAATCGTTGTTCAATCCTGATATTTTGTACCTTAAATGGTACTAGGAATTAAAATAGAGAAGAAATTGAAGAAAGCAAAAGTGGGCAGAAGATTTTTTCAATGATTGCACAAGGGATGGGTGTCTATGTTTACAACATGCTCCCGAAGTTAAGCTAGCTATACAAGTTAAGATGGCGGCGGTTGGTGGTTGTTTGCTTTAGAAGTTGATCATTTTTTTGTAAATTTTTTGGTTGCGATAGTAGAAATGTTTTTGTATTTTTTAATCGATGTTCAATCCTGATATTTTGTACCTTCAATGGTACTAGGCATTAAAATGAAGAAGAAATTGAAGAAAACAAAAGTGGCGTGAGGATTTTTTCACTGATTGCACAAGGGATGGGTGTCTATGTTTACAACATGCTCCCGAAGTTAAGCTAGCTATACAAGTTAAGATGGCGGTGGTTGGTGGTTGTTTGTTTTAGAAGTTGATCAATTTTTAGTCAATTATTTGGTGGCGATTGTAGAAATTTTTTTTTTTTTTTAAATCAATGTTCAATCCTGATATTTTGACCAATATCGGACGAAGGCCCATCCAGAGTGTTGGATTGAGCCATTCCTACCATGGGTTAAAATCGAATCAGTAATCAGACCCGCTAAAGAAATTAGCCATCTACAAATGTTGGTCACATGACACAAAACTGGGAGGGGCCATAGAGATGACACTTAAAGCACGTAGTAAATAGTGAGTAAAGAATAAATTTAGTAAGAAAAGTGTAGTTGGAGTTTTAAAAGTAAAGAATGAAAAAAAGAAACAAGGTATAGAATAACTTTTCCCAGCATGCATTGCTCCAGTGTAAAAAGCTCCATAGGAATGTTTTCCCCACTTTGGGCTGAACTCATGCTTTAATGTTAATTCAGTTTGACATTTGTGATTATCAGCCGCTATCTTTTCCTCATTACTCAATTACTCCTTCAATCAAATTATGCAACTCTATGATATTATACAGCCGCTCAATCTCATTTCTGCCTCCAACCAGGAACCTGCTCCTCCTCCTTGACATCAGCCCCTGACTTGCTCCGTCACCTCATCCAGCCTGTTCTCCTTCCTCTCCTTCTCCACCTCCTCCTCACTTTCCTCTGTTCCTCCCCAGGCTCCTCCTCGGTCATCAGCAATGACGATGACTCCGCCAGCCCTCTTCATCACGTCTCCAATGGCAACAACACCCCGTCGTCCTCCGAGATGGGTCCAGACGCAGTGATCATTGGGATGACAAAGATTCCTGTCATTGAGAACCCGCAGTACTTCCGTAACACGGGCAGCATGCTGAAATCCGACACGTGTGAGTTACCTCCTCCCTCGACAAAAATGCCCGGTAACTCGGACCTTTTCTGATAAATCCATGCACGGATCCCTGCTGGACGCCAGATTTATGTCAACATCCGGCTGCACTCTGTTAGCAACCCCTGCTGCAGGACAGCACCAGGCCAGTGGACGTAGAAAAGTAATGTTCAGAAACTCCAGCCTGTCTGATAACCTCTCGGACCTGCAGGGTGACCCTACATTTCGCTTTTTTTTTTGCTCTTGGCATTGATTGAAAAATATCCGCTACTATTTTTGACCTTCGCTTTAATAATTCATCAACATTTTGCTGATTCCAAACGTATGGATTTTCTACTACTGTAACGGATGAGTTTCTAAACCATGAGCTATTTACTCCAGCATGTGGCTTCGCCTGTATTTTTAGAGTAATGATGATCCCCCAAAAAGGAAAAAAAAAAAAAATGACCAAAGCCACATAGATGGAAAAGTGCAGCGGTTTCGGAAGTAGCTGTGTATTAATAGACGCCTGTGGGAAAATCAGGAAGATACTTAGTCAATGTTTACCATCAATAAACCTTTCCCTGCGGAGGGAATGGTCTCAGTTACTAGTTTCTGGTCTTCTTCAATTTAACACATTGTCAATTTTGTAATATGATCACATGTGAAAGGAAATGGACGATAGAGGACGTGCAAAGGTGGACGATGTATATATTTCAACATTGATTTACTGATGTTTTGGTGATAATTGGTTAATTCTGCATATATGGTTTAATTGACTCGAATGACACTTATGATATTAATCTCTGAGGATCAATCAGAGAACCCAGAAAGGAAGAACATTTATGAAGTTCTCCGTATGTGAAGATGATTATTTTTACACTGAAATAAAATTTTCGGTGCACAGCAAATCACACTGTAATGTAAATCACCATATTTTCTGGACTAAATGTTGCTTCAGAGTAAAAGTCGCACCAGTGCCCCCTAGTGGCTGTCAGTTTGATAATAACAAACACGATTGGGTGGCAGCAGTGGCCTCGTGTTTCAGAAAGTAGCAGCATCAAGGTTGCGTGGGGCACTCTTAGCCTCGCCATCCACAGTAAGGCTCACAGTAGGGTGCGTTGTGATTTGGGTGGCAGTTGTGGAGACTGCTGGCCCTGCAACCTGGCTAACAGATGAGGAGATGAACGAATATAGGTCCTATCTGAGTATAGGTTGCGCCCAGCCAAGAGGTGAAACAAAGTGCAACTATTGCAGGTTTCAAGCCATAGGAAATTATTCTGCGCTAGTCGCATGACGATATGTACGTATCAGTTTAGTGTAACATGTTTTTTTTTTTTGCTGTGTTGGGGACTGAGTGTTATCTTGCTTGGAGCCCTAAGAGACCCTTGCACTGACTCTAGTTAGTACCATAGGCGTAATGACAGGTGGGCCCGGGTGGGCCTAGGCCCGCCCACTTGTCAGTCTGGCCCGCCCCATCCAATGAGAGGGCTGATCAAACTTGGCTACAATACTTTGGGGTTGGCCCACCCTAATTTGTTCGGGGCCCACCAAGTTTATGGGTTCTGGCTATGCCCCTAGTTAATACTGTTGTTTGTAGACAGTGTAGCTGTGACCTTGACTGTGTCCTTGTTTGACTCTGTCCCTCTAGTCGTCCAACACATCAAGAGGCACAACATCGTACTGAGGAGGGAGCTGGGAGAGGGAGCGTTCGGGAAGGTCTTTCTTGCCGAGTGCTACAACCTGACACCAGACCAGGAGAAGATACATGTGGCCGTCAAGGTACGGACCAAGAAGCCGCTCAGAGAAATCAATGTCACTGCCTGAGTTTACATGAACCTCTTCACTGTGTGTCCACCGTCTCCAACTTAGACTTTAAAAGAGGCCAGTGAGAGCGGCCGGGCGGACTTCTACAGGGAGGCGGAGCTCCTCACCAACCTCCAGCACCAACACATCGTCACCTTCTACGGCGTGTGCGTCGACAGCGACCCGTTCATTATGGTGTTTGAGTACATGAAGCACGGAGATCTCAACAAGTTTCTGAGGTACGAGACATCTGCCGATAACTGCCGATTAAGCATAAAAAGATTAAAATAAATTAAAAACATGGCCGACTACGAAAGGTTTCGATATGGATTTAACTAAGGGTCCGTTTCCGTCTTTTGGTGAGTCCAAATGTGTTCACAAAAACAACAAAGAAGATCGATTACACTCAACGAATATACTAAATACGACTACGACTAAAAATACTTTACTCTATTGACTAAACTAACTCGACCACTATAGTACATTTAATTAAATATAATGACTATGGTGTTAATGACTATAATCTTGGCCTGGTTAGTTGGAGACAACACTGATATACTGGAAGGAATTGAAGAAAGACACTCCCAAAGATCTTGTTCAATAGATTCTCTGATTATTTGTTATTAGTTTTAATAGCTATCTGCTGCCACCTAGTGGATGAGGATTGAATTTCTCCCTGACAAAAAAACAACAAAACAAAAAACAAGAAGTTTTGGGACAAATTAAGTAACATTGGATATTATTGGAATTACTCTCTTACAGCAAGACACCCGTGTTTTATAATAGTATTACTTCACTGATCTAAAACGAATGTGTCTTGTAGGTCACATGGTCCTGACGCTGTGCTCATGGCAGACGGTCAACACAGCATCCTGGTGGAGTTGACCCAGTCACAGATGCTGCACATTGCCCAACAGATTGCTGCTGGAATGGTCTACCTGGCCTCGCAGCACTTCGTCCACAGAGACTTGGCCACAAGAAACTGCTTGGTGGGAGACAACCTGACGGTGAAGATCGGAGACTTTGGCATGTCCAGAGACGTGTACAGCTCAGACTATTACAGAGTGAGTACCATGTGATACCATTGATGTCTCTAAGTCCCTGTTTAGATCCTTTATGATAGGACGATTTTATGAACCTAAGACTTTCCGCCGAGGGTGGCAGGAGGCAGAGCTGGAGGTGGAGGAGTTAATGAGGCTTAGGAGAGACAAGGATGGACAGGATCATGACAGCACAGACAGGAAGGTTTGGAGAAAAAGCTAGAGAAGACGGATTGAGATGGTTTGGACAGGTTCAGAGGAGGGACAGTGGATATATTGGTAGAAGAATGATCCTAGAGATGGAGCTACCAGGTAGGAGACAAAGAGGAGATTGATGGATGCAGAGCGGGAGGACATGGAGGTAGTTGGAGTTAGAGTAGAAGATGGAAAACATTGGGGGCGAAGCAAAACGGAAATACAGAATTGCAAATATCAGATCAAAAAACGGGTGATTTTTTTTTTTCAGTTCAGTTGAAGCAAATTGAATAGAATTTAAGGTAAAACATTGCCTTAATGTGTGAGCTTATAGAATAGAAGTACTTTATTGATCCAAGGCTGGGAAATTGCAGCTAAAGGAGGAACGCTTCACAATTTTGCATTTTTAAGTTTAGTATATTTATTGTCAAAGCAACATTACAATTTTTTTTTTAATAAAAAAAAATTTTTGTAAATACATTTACAAAACGCTGCCCCAATAAGAGCGGTGTGGTCAAATAGGCTTCAAATGTTGTTCTTTTTATATATATACTAACACCTTATAAATATATAAGGTCTTAGAGTTTACAAACTCACATACACTATATGCAAATATATATTTCATAGTAAATATATAGTTATAGTAGTATTTTATATAGTAAATATATAGATATAGTTATAGTTGTATATAGTTATATAGTAAATATATATAAATATATTTGTATATAGTGTATGTGAGTTTGCCATCTCTGTTTCAGTAATTTTCAGGAAAGTAAATTAATAAAACAATAAGAAAAATAATTATATGATAATAATAATAATAATTTTTCATTATTTTATTCATTTATTTTCCTGAAAATTACTGGAGCTTATACTCCAAAGTGTAAATCGCTTTGAATAATATCGTCTGCACTGTAATGCGATACACTTTATGTATATGTACTGTACTGTGTGTGTCACACATTTCCAGCTTTGTAACTGCAGAATTGAGGAAAAAAAATCGAGTTTTCTCCTTTTCTTAGTACAATTAAAATACAAATACTTCAATCTGCATAAACCGATGATTTCCCTCATCATCAGGAGCAGAGACAATTGCGTGAAATCGCTCGCTCAGACTTCTTCTTCTTCTTCTTCTCCGTCCAAAGAGTTAATGTTCCTCTCGGAGGCCGCACTGATATTAAATTGTCCTCATATTAAAACCTTGTGGAACACGCTGCTGGTTTACGGCCCGTGTTATGACCCGCTGCAGGTTCAGGGGAAAATTAAACTCCGTTACAGCTGAATTAACGCTGGCTCAGCTTGAGTCATGTACTGCCCTCTGCTGGACGATATCAATAACGGACAGAACAGGCTCGCGAGATACGTGAAAACGACCTGACAGGGACTACTGACCGGGGCGTGGTTGTATTGGTATCTCCTGAGTGAATCTTTGTCTTCTCATTCGTTGGAATGAGTTGTTTTCTTGTTTGTGTGGAGGCTGTGGTCAGATGGTCAAGGACGGGGGAGAATTTCCTGGCAAGAGAGCTCAGAACAACACTATAGGTGGATGAAAGGTGGATGAAAGGTCTTAACCAACATCCTCTGATCAGAGAAGATTTCTCAGGATTGACGTAGATGGCTTCCTTCACCCCACTCTCAGACCATCTGTCTTCTCTGGCCAGGATGTGGACATCCTGTCCGGAAAAATGTGTCCATCTCCTCCAGATGTTAATGAATGTTGGAGTCATGACACCAATGCCACAACTCATCCACACCTCTAGACTTACATGGAGTAAGGTGTGGTCCATTAAACATCTAACCACAGCTTCCTATTGTAGTCAATTAGAACTGGCGGAGCCTCATTGATGAAGAAGCATAATGGATGATGAGGAGAAGCATCTTCAAGAAACCAGTTGACCTTAAATGACTATTTTTGGACCTGAGTCCATGTCACTGTCTGTGATTGGGGCAGTGGTGGCCTAGTGGTAAAGGAACCGGACTGGGGTCCAGAGGGTTCCAGGTGTGAGTCCACCAACTGCCAGGTGTTGTGGATCACAATGTCATGATCCTTCTACGCTGTGGTGCTAAGCTCAGAGCACCTCAGTGGTAACCTAACAGCTGGTGGATTCGAACCTCAATCCTTGTGGACCTTCCATAACCGCCAGGCCACCCTTGCCGTCCTAAAACCTGTTAAATAATTCCTGTGCAAAGATCAGTTTCAGTTTCTCCAATCTCTCCCTCTGTCTGCTCCCTCTTCCTCCCCACTATCTGCAGGTGGGTGGTCACACGATGCTGCCCATCCGCTGGATGCCCCCAGAGAGCATCATGTACCGGCGGTTCACCACAGAGAGTGACGTGTGGAGCCTGGGGGTGGTGCTGTGGGAGATCTTCACCTACGGCAAACAGCCCTGGTACCAGCTCTCCAACAACGAGGTCAGAGTCCGATCACCGACAGAAACTAGGAATAAAACGCTACATACTGCAGTCATGTGATGACGGGGATGTCTAATATCATACGCAAAGACCCGCCCTCTAGCCAACAAACACCTACAACTGGCTCTTTTGTTTTGTTTCTGTTGTCTTTCTCGTTAGTCCCATATTTCAGTGGGACTCTTGGAATCGTCTGTAAAATGCAGATCTTTTTTCGTGTAACATCTTATCCCTTCTTCTATCCTGCGCTAAGAAACTTTCATTTTTTTTGTTCAGTTTAGCGGTAATTTATTTATAATGTGTTTAGCCAATCACACCCAATGGTGGCATCCATATCCTGCTCATACCGCGATGATTCCCCACGGTTCGTATCCTGGAACCGTACGATCTCATGCTCAGGTTTGATCGGACTGTACGATCATACCCGACATGTCTGACTCCTCTAGCTGACACTGTTTTGGATTAAAGCGAAGAAGCCGGTAGTGGGAGATGCGCCGATGTTCACAGTAGCTCTCCAGGACACGAGGAGAATATTACAAAAAATGCATTTCCCTGGCACATTGTGCCATTCTTAGCGCAGTTGCAAAAAAGAAAAGTCACGAAATGCCTTGGCAATTCTGCCATTTTGCTTCACGTTGATTACTTGTTCCCTCCTACGTATCCATGTTCGCGCATGCGCAGAGTGGTAATTCGGAGGGAAATCGGCAGGTTTGTTGGATTTTCATCTAATTGACCATGAGGTGGTCGGGAGGCGATCATGAGGTGAAAATTGCTACATCACATGAGACACATGATTGAGCTAAAATTCGCCCCAATCCCCAAAATAGTTACATAACTGAAAAATCGGGGAAAAATCGTCTCAAAATACCACAGTGTAGGCCGTTCTTTACCAGCCAGAGAAGTGGTAGAGAAGAACTTTTCCAAAGGTAGCCGATGTAGGTAAGACGAGGTAAGATCGAGGCAAGTATCGTGACAAGTGTCAAGAGTGAGTCACAGACAGATGTGGCGGAGACAATCTGGAATCTTTCTTATTACACATTCTCTCTGTGCAAACCGGTACAAATTGACACGTGGTCCGAAGGTTGGGGACCACTGAGTCAATAGATTTCATCAACAGTCCATCAACCCCCCTCTATCATTTGTCGCTTTCTTTAAGGTAAAAAAACAAGACTCCCCAAACTCCCACCTTCAACGGTTCAATCATCCAACGTTGCACATCAAGCAGTCGAGCAAAACAACATCTGAACTCTCACTGTCTAACATGTGCTTCCTGTCTCTCCCTCGCCTCCTGCAGGTGATCGAGTGCATCACCCAGGGTCGTGTGCTACAGCGACCTCGCACCTGCCCGAAAGAGGTCTATGATCTGATGCTGGGCTGCTGGCAGAGGGAGCCCTACATGAGGCTGAACATCAAGGAGATCCACAGCATGCTTCAGAGCCTGGCCAAGGCCTCGCCCGTCTACCTGGACATCCTGGGCTGACACGCCACCCTCTGTGTGTCTGTGCTTCGTGTGCATGTGTGTGCGAGCCGTGGCCTTGTCGGTTTGTGGGTCGGATGGAGAGGAGGGCAGAAGCTAATTTGCGTCCTTGTACAGTACTAGCTGTAAATGTTCCTGTAAATGATCTCGCGCTCGTCCCGTTGAGTTACGCCTTAAATCTTAGGTTTGTTTTCCTCTGTGCACATCCATACAACACGTAAGGACGCAGGTTAGAAGGTGTTGACGTTTACATGCCGTGCCGTGTCTCAAAGGGAATTTCGTGAATACATGCTAACGACCATCTGTAAAACTTTTCCCTGTCCTTTAGCAGGTAGATTTGAGGTCACCACCGTGGAACATCTCACACCAGTTACCTTCATGTTATCTTCTGAACTCCTCATGGCATCAACCCCGACATCCCTCACCCACTATGTTTTGATTTGATACTATATCGATTCGTTTTTGGCACTTTTTTTTACCCCATTTATTCTTCAAATTCTGTCCAACCTAGTATTATTCCGTAATTTCCCGAAGGTTACTCCTGAGGGATTAATAAAGTTCTATCTATCTATTCACGAGACATCAGCCCTGAATTAGCCTAAAGATGTCTCTCTTAAAGCAATTAATAAGTCAAGTAGCATGAATCTATTACTCCTCTCAGTCAGTATTCAGCATCAAAACTTTGAAGATTCTATAGTACATTGAGTACTATCTCAAGTATGAGTAAAGTGATTCCGCAACTATCGCATTATTTGCCTTCCAAGCAAGGGATGGGGAAAATTTTCTCAAAGTAGAGAAAAAAATAGTTATTATATTATTCACATATATTTACTTCTTCTACGAACCTCCCTCAAACTGTTAGCATCCCTTTCTTGACTGTAATAGCCTTTCTCGCACACAGAAATGATACGACACGCAGAGAGATATGAATGCAAAGACTAGGGAAAATGCTGAGACATACTACAATGATTGAGCCAATCAGAGTGAGGTACAGAAAAGCAAGCTGAACTAGTCAGTAGTACAGTACAGAGAAAATCCAATGGAACGTCGTGTATGATCTCTAATAGGTACTACCGGTGATTGTTCGCAAATGTGCTTATCTCATTTAGCAATCAGTATCTGAATTATTGAAGCTAAATAGTTTGTAAGTATAGAAGAAATTTTGCAACATTGTATTATAATAACTGACATATACTATGGGAGTAAGGGAACACTGTGTATCGACACCACCAACTGATACTCCCATCATTACTATACTGTACATCCACTCTCTCATGGCACAGGAGTTCTTCTTCTTTTCCTTTCGACTTTCGTCCCTTTTTCAGGTGTTGCCACAGTGAGTCAACATTTTCCACGTCGCCTTGTCCTCTGTATCTTCACCTCTAACTCCAACTACCTCCATGTCCTCCGTCACTTCATCTCCTCTTTGACCTTCCCCTTCGTCTCCTACCTGGTAGCCCCATCTCTAGGATCATTCTTCTACCAAGGTATTTGAACCCTTGTCCTCCACCTTTATCCACCTTTTTCACTCTGATTCATCCAACACGTCTCATCTCCGTCAACACCTATGTTTCTATCGACAAAGAAAGCCTCAATTCTACATAAATCTTCTTTAGTGCTCATTTTGGAAACTTTTCTTCAGTTATACCTAAAGCACAGTGCGGTAGGACCTGCTGGCGTGGAGCGGTGGAGTCGAGGGGGGGCGAGCTTTAGCACAGGTAGTTTTTCTACGTATTTATTTTTCTCACCAGCAATGCCATGTCTGTTGTTTGGTGGCCCATATCTGTCTGTGGTCGTGTGTGACGTTACTGTGGTTTGATCTGAACTGGGAGTCACCAACCCGTCGACTGTGGGTTGACTGTAGGATGTCCGAAAATACCAGTTGGCCTCTATTATCGTATGATAATATCGTACGATTATATCGGTCAACTGGGATAATTAGCCTAACTATACAGAACTGGTAAGGCTGGAAAATCTGGGTTTTGCCAATTTTACTGGAATGGCAAGAAAAGGCCAATGGCTATATATCGGCATCGGTTGATATCAGAATCGTGAATGAAGTGCTTGTTTTCCTAAATTTCTTTTCCAGAACGATAAAATATTTGGAATTTTATTGGACGTAATCGGCACATAGGTTATCGGACATCGCAAGTTTTATCGATTTAGCTCCGATCTGCTCTCAACGTGGTGGGCTAACAGTTAAAGGGTTAGTTAAGAGTCCGATTGCTACTTAAGTTTCTCAGGAGGGCTGTATTTTTTTCAGAGCGATGGTGTCAAAAGATCTCACTTTGGCAAAATACAGGACGTAATTAGAGAAAGTTTCTTAGAAGTTAGTGTACTAGAAAAAAATACAAAGAAATACTTGATTTGTCCAAACTTAAAAAGACTGGTATCCTCTCTCAAGCAAGTTGTCAACTCCAACATAACGATAATCGAACATAACGTAAAGTGCACTTCGTTGAGTAACTTTTTAACCCCAGTCTGAGACCTGCCTTCACTCTGTTTCGACCTGAGCTGTGTCTCTGTCCCGCTGGGACGATTATTTTTTTTTCCCAGTTTCGCACAACAATCCCTCGTCTGCTGTTGTACATAAACCGCCGTCCGGCCTGGACGGTGCTGGTATCTGTCTATATGAAAAGTAGGAAATGTTTAATTGTATAATCTGTTTCAAGCAGGTATCACGTGAAAAAACTGTGACATCTCTTGGAGACGACGTGTTATGGGCCGCTGGCAATACAAACCGAGTGTAAATAAGATTTCCTTTGTGCTACATGGTACAATTTCTTTGTGCTTGTTCATAATACCAGTGAGAATACAATCCTCCTTTTGGTCGACTTTTTGAACTCTTCAGAGGACTTTCTTTGAACAATGTGTTTTTTCCTCTGGAGAAAGAGAAGAAGAATAAAAAAAAAAAACAAACATGAAGAAGAAGAGAAAATTAAAAAAAAAAAATCTCCTCTTTCCTCTCCACTGTGATGGGGAGCCTACTGAGCAGAGGCCTTTCTGCTGGATGACTATGGACTCACAGGATCCATGATCCCTCCCTGGACCACCGGTGTCCGTGGCGATGTGCGGGTGTCGGACGTCGCCCCCTGGCTGCTGCGCCTCTGACTGACTGTAGCCTATTTTGATCCTCTCTCAGATGAATAACTGTGACTTTGCATCATGAATAGTATATTATTTTGAATGTAACCTAGAGGGGTGGGGCCGGCGGGTTGGGTGGGCGGAGCTTTTTTTGAATGTAATCTAACTGCTATAGGGAAGGGGTGAGGGGGGTGGGGCGAGAGGAGTCGGGGGAGAAAACAATAATTTTTTTGTGTGTAAATATTTGGTTTCCTGTGCAGATAACGGGGATTTTACTTACTATGTGAATACAAAGAACGTGTGTGAATGTGTGCAAGGTGGAGCGTGTGCATTTGCACATGCATCTGTATGCAAGTGTGTGACCGTATGTGTGTGTATGTGTGAGTGTGTGTGTGAGTGTGTATGTGAGTGTACCCTGCTCTGCTGGCAGATTTAATCCTGCTTCAATCAGCCAGTTCTATCAATCAACTCAATGCTTTGTGCATCATGTGAGTAGCTTATCCACAATTATTGGAAATGTTCCTTGTGATACTGTGCATTTAATAAAGGTGGTATGTCTTACAATACTACAGTGTTGTCACTCACTCAGAGTATTGTATCAAATTAGAAAAAATGAGTTAAGACCAGCGTACACTGTGATTTTAAGCATATTTTTTCACTTGTCTTCCAATTTTTTGGCTTTGTTTAAACATTTGGGGTCTTGCTCTAGAGCAGTGTCCCCCAACCTATTTTGCGCCACGGACCGGTTAAATGTCTCGTACTATTTTCACGGATCGGTCGTTAAGTTGTGGCAGATAAATATCCCTTAATAAAATTACATTTCCGGTTTTCTGAAATATTTTCCTACCTATAAAATCTTCCTACCCGAATTAACTGTGCATGGGCACAACAAGGATTTCTCAAGTGCCTATAATTTTCTACTACCAGACCAGTATAAAAAGTTAGAATCTTTTATCAATGACTCATTTTTGAGTTTATTGTTGTTGTCTTCGCTGAGAAAATATTTCCTAATGAAATTATTGGCATTATTGCTGATGGAATCCCAGCCATTCTATTGGTCAGTTCTTTTGTTGATATGGGTATGGATCAAGTGGAAGTAATAGACAGATGGAACCAAAAGGAAACATTATTTCTCTGAGGCCCAGCACCAATTCACCCACGGATCGGTAGCAGTCCCCGGCCCAGTGGTTGGGTACCACTCTCTCTAGAGAGGTCCGTGAAAATAGTACGAGACATTTAACCGGTCCGTGGTGCAAAAAAGACGAGGAACACTGCTCTAGAGCAACAACGCAAACCAGCTCCAAAACAAACTTCCAGGTCATAGTCAAGGTGGAAGAGATCCGTAATGCAACTGGACTATTTTTTCTAGAAGACGTTTTGTCTTTTGGAAGTCTTCAACCATGACCTGGATGACTGAGACTCTTCCTAATAGCGTTATCCTACATCTAGTAGCAGTAAATGACGATAAATAAGCAAAACCAAATACAGTTTTCTTTAAAACGTTACTAAGGTTATTATCAAAATGTTTCCGATCCATGAAATGGAACCAATGTCAGAATATGAAGTATAAATTTTGACATATTTTTACAAAAAAAACTACTCTACAAAACCTGTCTCTTATACACATCTAGGATTTGAAATAAGAAAATGTCCTTTACCAGATAATTGGTGTTTTACTATCTGTGGAATCACAGGGTGTTCCTTGGTACCATCTGAAGTCGTCTGACTGGGATCTCCGTCTACCAGATCGTTTGATCGTAAACGGATTAACACCTGAGGTGCGACGAGACATTCCGTCACAGCTCCCTCTGGGGGTGGGCTTCTTGAAATGTACCATGTGTCATGGGAGATAATCCCTGTCGGTTTCTAACAATAACCTGTGAGGAGTGACAAAGACAGCTGTCTCCACACACCAGCCACCAGTGGCAACAACTGTTGACACTGGTCTGGGGACAGTATGTTGGGCAACTCTACAATGTGGGACAATGTAAACTGAAGACTAGACCTGGTTGTAATTTAGTGTTTTAAAGCATACTGTATATTGGTTTGCTTCTCACCTTAAAAACTTTCTTGCCTTTCTGCATTGCTTGCATGCCAATGTGTCCCTTGGCTAAAAATATAACCTGGTGCTCATCCTACAAAGATAGAGAAGGTAAGGCTTAGGACATTTTATGAACAATATATCAACAGATTAAAGAGAAGCACTTGTATCTTTGATTGGTACCAAACAGAGGAACTGTTGAAATCCAGCTCTAAACTATAACGGAGCTTGAACTTTACCAAAAAGTCATCTCACGCTGTTTTTCTGTAAAACCAGAATTGTAGGAAATAAAAAATTGCCTTTCACATTACTTGCTGCATCCACTTTAGATTTCAGATTAGGATTAAAACCAGGATCAAATGACCACAGATGTCGTTTCTGTAGTAATTTATAAAAAGTTTATTTTCTTTGGATTATTTTTTTTTTAGAGATGTTGGTTGCCTGATGTTATTGGATTTTCTGTTTTTCCTTTACTTTTGTCCCTTTTTTCTGTGGTTGCGAGTCAACCATTTCCATCACCCCTGTCCTCTGTATCTTCTACTCTGACTACCTCCATGTCCTCCCTCACTGCATCCATCAATCTCCTCTTTGTCTCCTACCTGGTAGTTCCATCTCTAGGATCATTCTTCTACCAATG
>JAFBJS010002427.1:67000-87700 GCA_016785265.1 Paraplagusia blochii
CTGACAACTCTCTCTAGAAGTCAGGTGGTCTGAATAAAGCTAATCACAGCAGAGCGAGGGCGGACCTTAGCTTTCACTTGTCATGCGCCCCTCTTGGGGGACAATAATGTCTTCCTGCCTTTCTGTTCCGTTTGAGAACCTGTTAACATGTATGTGTTTAAAGCGCTGGAATGCTGCCACCTAGTGACTGGAGTCTTGTTATCATTTGAGCATTGGAATGCCCCCCATGACCCTTTTAACCAGGCCCAAATGGGCGGGCCGCTACACTTTCTTTTTTGCGAAATACTAATACAGAGTGAACAATAGACCTGGTCCTGCATGTCACTGTACCATGGGAGAAAACCAGAAAAGACAGGTGAACAGGTTTTTGTTCCAAACAAGTAGAAGCACACCTGAGTTGACAGGTTTAATCACCTGATCACAGTCATCAGACAGCTGATTGGTCAACCTATGTGATCTTGGTTGGTTGGAACACAAACCAACAGCCACACTTGCCTTTTGTGGAACAGTTTGGACACGCCTGCGGTCGACCCCACAAACCATACCCATATCAACAAAAGAACTGACCAATAGAATTGCTAGGATTCCATCATCAATAATGCAACTATATTTGATTAGGAAATATTTTCTCAGTGAAGACAACAACAATAAACTTAAAATGACACAGAGTCACTGATACAGGATTCTTTTTTCTAGAACTCTATTAATCCCTGTGGAGTATCCTTTGGGAGCACTCAACAGTGGTGGCGGGATTTGAACCGGGGGCCTTGCAGATCCAAGTCCGCTTCCTTGACCACTAGGCCACCAACTGCCCCACAGATTCTGACTTTTTACCAGTCTGGTAGCAGAAAATTATAGGCTGTGTCCACTTGAGAAATCCTTGTTGTGCCTATGCACGGTTAATTGAGGTAGGAAGATTTTATAGGTAGGCACAACAACAACCGATGAGATGTGAAAATAGTTGGTTCAATCCAACAGGTGAGGAGCAGTTAAACACAGATAGTGTAGAAATGTGTTAAAGGAAAGACAGCTCACTCTGCCACAACTTTTTTTCCCCCAACACACCTCTGCTCCACCAGCCCTTTTTTTTGAAATCCAATTTTGCTGCTTACAATATCATCCCATGAATGTGTAAATGAATCACCTGTAGAACTTGCAGAGCATCAGCTGGTGCAGCGGCTCTTTCTCTTTCTCCACACATATCGTTTCTTTCTCCTTCTCCTTCTCTTTCGCCTTCTGCCTCTGCCTCTCTTTTGTTTTCCCCTTCTCTGCCGGTTCCATTTCAGACAGTAGCTCTATCTCGTTCGCTAATTTTCTTGACTTCAATTTCTTCCCCGGTGGGTTTGCCCCCACCGCCGCTGGACTGAATTAATTCTGCTCTCGGAGGCTCGACGTCGTTTTTTCCTTCTTCCCTCAGATATATATTGTTCCATTTGTACAAGTGAAAGACAATCCGCGCGAATAAGCTAGCTGCCTTGTTAATCCTGAATCGTGTGCTGCGGTGGGAACGCGATGCTCTTCTACAGACACATTCTGGTGCAGGAGAATCATCTCATTAATCATCACTACACCACAAAACCACTCAGAGAAAAAAAAAAAAAAAAAACAGGACAAGGAAGAAATACTACACCACAAAACCACTCAGAGTAAAAAAAAAAAAAAAAAAACAGGACGAAGTGGAGAAAAAATAAAAATAAATATGATGAACGGTAAGAGAAATGGTGACAATTAAAGCAAGAAATTTCATTTACGTTGGCCAGAGGAAGGGTAGACTCAAAGAGTGATGTGACATCTGGTAGAACAACAGTAAAAGATCATCTTTGATCCTTTGAAGTGGCAGAAAAATAAAGCTTAGGCTGTGTTCTTGGAAGCAGTCATCCAACCAGAGTATTGGCACTGTTAGACAACACAGCAAGACAACAAGAGTTCTGTTGGGACAGCGAATGTCCCGTCACCTCTGCGTGAAACACTTCCTGGAGGATGACCAATCAGGCACTGTCACAGATGTTGCTTATGAAAACAATCCAACCAATGACACAGCAGAGGGTTGGACTTTTCCACCAATCCACTGTGAAGCTAAGACCAACCACATCAGTACCATTTTGTTGCTTTTGTTTTTCTTTTACTGGGCTGGTGTCCAACCGCTGGCAAAAAGAGTTCACTTGGGATTGGATACATTTAAACAAAAATAAACAAGATTAAAAAAATGAAGTAAAACAGTCATTTTTTTAAAGATACTTCATAACGAATCTTGTGATTTGAGTAAGTGGTAAATAAATAAAGAAAATAAAGAAAAAACAGGGGTCTCAAACTCAAATAAGTTGAGAGCCACAACCCACACTATCATTTTTTTCAAAAAAAAAATAAAAATAATCATAAGTTCCCACAGATTCTGTGTAATACAACACTGAACCAGAAGGAGGCAGTGGATCAGGTTTTCAAGAACTATAGGATTTACCATAAAATGTGGAGAACAAGTCTATAAAATATTGTTATAAATACAACTTTCACATCAAGGTGGGGGCCGCAAAATACCGTTCCATGGGCCGCAAGTTTGAGACCCCTGGTATGAAACAATAGAGAATTATTGAATGTTTTCACTGTTGACACAGGGGCCTGCAGAGTGTGTCCCGAAAATTTAACTATCCAAAAAAAAGGGGACAAAATCCAGTTACAATGGTATTCTTTCTAATGGGTGCAATTAGGATGGGCAGAAGAGCGGTCACTATTTAATGGACCAGAACATTTTTTTTTTCTCTTTGTCTGTATCAATCAAGTAGCTCTTGGTATTTCTGAATGACCTTGAAACAGCTCTTAGTTTCAGCCCTGGCTCAGACCCTTAAGTTTTTCCTTTATCCATTTTATTTTTGGGAGAAAATTGAGTGAGTAGAGTCAGGAGAGAGTCAGCTAAGGTGAAGGGAAAGGTTTACAGGACAGTGGTGAGACCAGCCATGAAGGATGGATTAGAGACACTAGGAATAGGTAGAAGACAGGAGACAGAGCTGGAGGTGGAGGTGGAGGAGTTAAAGATGCTGAGGAGAGACAAGGATGGACAGGATCAGGAATGAGGTGATTAGAGGGACAACACAGACAGGAAGGTTTGGAGGAAAAGACAGATTGAGATGTTTTGGACATGTTCAGAGGAGGGACAGTGGATACATTGGTAGAAGAATGATCCTAGAGATGGAGCTACCAGGTAGGAGACAAAGAGGAGATTGATGGATGCAGTGAGGGAGGACATGGAGGTAGTTGGAGTCAGAGTAGAAGATACAGAGGACAGGGTGAGATAAACACTGTTCACTCGCTATGGCAACCCCTGAGAAAGACTTTTTCCGGGGGCGTCTAGAAGACATTTTATGAGACCACACTCACCGTGCTAATAGGAACTGGGAGCTGTGGGACGAGGACGGGGGGACGTTTTCTCCTAGGGTGGCAGTGTTGGCAGTTGCTGTACTGGGTGGGGGGATGGCGTTGCCGCTGTTGCCCGGGTTGTTGCTACGCCGCGTCCCGTGACGGCCCGCCTCCACCGGCTGCCTCGCCGCTTGAGCTTGCTGCCGCTCCAACTGGAGTTGCATCTGAAGCTGCTGCAGTTGGGAGGCCGAGGGTCCCGAAGAGTTTATCTGCCCCCCTGCTGCACGCCGCACACCCGACAGCTGAGACAACAGCTCTGGAAGAAGGAACGGTGGGGAATTTAGAACATTAGGGCAATTCAGGACAAGAGATTTGTGAGCTTGTTAGAGACATGTGAGACACATAACTATAAAAACGTATAAAATCCGTAGAAATGTATGAAGTACGTATAAAGAACGTCTATATATATATAAAACAAAATAAAAATAAATTTTCAAATCTTACTCTGCGTACTCAATGATTTATGACGGTGGTCCTCAACCACTGGGCCGGGGACCAGTACCGGTTCGTGGGTGAATTGGTGCCAGGCCAGAAGGAAATAATGTTTCCTTTTGTCCCCATCTGTCTATTACTTCCACTTGATCCATACCCATATCAACAAAAGAACTGACCAATAGAATGGCTAGGATTCCACCGTCAATGATGCAACTATATTTGATTAGGAAATATTTTCTCAGTGAAGACAAAAACAATAAACTCAAAATGACGCAGAGTCATTGATACAAGATTCTAACTTTTTACGCTCGTCTTGTAGCAAGAAATTATAGGCTGGGTGCACTTGAGAAATCCTTGTTGTGCCCATGCACAGTTAATTCAGGTAGGAAGATTTTATAGGTAGGAAAATATTTCAGAACACTGGAAAGGTAATGTTATCAAGGGGTATTTATCTGCCACAACTAAACGACCAGTCCGTGAAAATAGTGCGAGACATTTAACCGGGCCCGTGGCGCAAAAAAGGTTGGGGGACACTGATTTATGATACACTGACACACAAAGACAAAAAGAAAAATCTAAAATGTTTAATCAGATATGAAAAAAAAATCCCCGGTCCTTAATCAGAATACTGAGAATCTTCACTCCAGCTACAAAACCGTCAATGCTTTTAAATATTTGGAAACCAAAAGGGAGAGACATCGATGTGAATCACTGGGACAGGAATGTTGGGAAGCTTCAATCAGTCAATCAGAGACCTGGGAGTTTTGCGAGGGTGGAACAAACTGAGTAGAACTGAAGGGCAGGGAATAAAACAAACTTTCTGTGAATGACTGCAATCACTTCTTCAGCAAAAATAAAGTACTACCCTTCAGGGGTAATTCTGAATGCCAAGTAAAATAAGGTGTTTCCTGAAGTAATTGTTTACAGGAAGGCAGTGGTGAAATAAAATCCTAAATTTATACAAAAGAAAAAAAGCTTTTAGTAAATACTACTTTTCCAAGGTTCAAGCAACAAATAAAAAATGTATTTCAACTTGACTGTGGTTTTCAAAAGTCTTAAATGAACATTTTAATATGGAGGGGAATTTATTTGTTCCTTAAAAACATTTGTGTGCTTGTGTGCGGACTGTCTTTCTGTAGGACAAAGGTCGTGTCCACTCATGCTCACCTGCGATAGGGTCCATTGCTTCTCTGTTACTGGGAGTATAACTTGAACTTTGTGAGGAGGAGGAGGAAAATCCACCTGTGGAGCCGCTAGTAAAGTGCATATTTGTGCGTCGTGCTCTGGGACCACCCAGTCCTCGTCCGGGGTGGAACATCCTACGTACGTGTCGAACACTGCTGGACTCATCGTGGACAAAACCCAGTTAAGGAAAACTTTACATGTGATACCTGATACATCAAAGATTCTAAGTGCACGTCTGTAGAGAGACAAATAGGAAGGATATTAAATCTCTTGGCGCTCTATGTTCAAGTGTGAGGTGAGCTGTGAAGTCATCTGTGACGTGGTTAGGGTCTCCTCCGGGCAAGGCAGCACATATGGGACAAATCTGGACAGAGGAGGAGAGAAAAAGACGACACTCAGCTCATTGTCATTCTAATGACCATCAAACACTTAAAACAAAAAAGGTTTGAGACAAATAAATGATCCAAGCAGGCATGATCAAACTAGGGCCCGTGGACTGGATAAGGCCCATTTGGTTTTTTGATCCGGCCCACCAAACGTGCCCAAATTACATCATTAATTTTATTCATCTGCCTTTTCCATGCAATTCCTACATTTCAGCCATAGATGGTGTATATGCTCACACAAACATGCGCATCTGCTCCTGAACCAGACCACCTGAACTCCTGGTCCAATGATTAACATTTTTTTTTAAAACAAGAATTCTGCTAAAAGAACATCGGATATAATTACACTGCAGGCCCGAGTTTGACACCTGTGAGCTATAGCTAGGTGAAATTAGAGTTACACACACAGTGTCACAGTATCAATGACTCTGCGTATTTTTGAGTTTATTGTTGTTGTCTTCACTGAGAAAATATTATAATTTCTCAATAATAATTCCTAATCAAATATAGTTGCATTATTGATGATGGAATCCTAGTCATTCTATTGGTCAGTTCTTTTGTTGATATGGGTATGGATCAAATGGAAGTAATAGATGGGGCCAAAAGGAAACATTTTATCTCTGCGGCCCAGCACCAATTCACCCATGGACCGGTATCGGTCCCCAGCCCAGTGGTTGGGGACCACTGCCTTAACGTGTTCAAACAACTGGTGGCATTTTGGGGTATATACACACATTATAGCTCACTACACACCGGTACCAGTCCCCGGCCCAGTGGTTCGGGACCACTGATATATATGGCACATTGATTTTATTTAGATAATTGATCATACATTAGATATATTTCAATGACTTTTACAAAACCCCTGTAAAAAATTACTATTTCCTAGAGTTTAGAAACTGAAATTCCATAACTTTTCCAATGTTTTCATGACCGTAACAACACTGTATTCTAGTTCTTGTTCCAAATATTCATTTTTTGTAGTTTTCTTTTTGTAATTGACACAGAAGGTTCTATGGATGGCATCAACTGACTGGTCCGTCTGTCTCTCTTATTACCGATTTCCGAGTAAGGAGCACCACACACCAGCTACGGCACACAGAACTAAAGTAAATATCTCAGGAGCATCTTAAGCATCTCTGCAGAAAGTGAATAAATTGCTCCAGTTAGTAGTTGTGTCTGTGTTTCTGTTGGTCAGCGCAGTCCACTCACCACCTCTGTGGATGTCTCAGCGTGCTCTGAAGTGACGTGCTCCTGTAGGGACGTCTCCGTGTAGCCCATCTTGCCACAATAAGGACACGTGAACGACTGCGGTTGCTCTACTGAAAAGGTGTCTCCTCCATAATACAAGTCTGCAGAGAAGCAGAGAGGACAGCAAACATTAGATATCAGGGACTGGGAAAAAAATTGGAAGTCAATTTTACACCTTAATTGCGCCAGGACCTTACCATAGTCTACCCTGGTTAATATACACTGCATGGGGTGCTCTGTCGTGTGTCTTGTCGTCGTGGCTCCGCTCTCGTAGCAGGACGCGCACAGATCGTAGTCGTAGCAGATTAAACACTTGAACCGTCTTCCTCTGAAGTTCCCTTTTAAACACGCATCGCAGCTCACACCTGCAACAGAGACGGGAGTGTGTGTCAGAGTTTAATGATGACACTGTCAGAAATTCCTTAGAGCAGCAGATCTTTGGCTGCACACGGATCACATTTATATGAGTGTGTGTGTGTGTGTGTGTGTGTGTGTGTGTTTTGGAGTGGCAACCAACCCCAGGAGTGGCCAGCGTTGGAAAACTGTGACATTCCTCTTAGGTTTACAAGTAACTCTGAGGCTCAACTTACACATCCTGACCATTTGTTGTTGTTGTTGTTGTTACTCATTCACGGCAGGGTTGCAACTGTAGGCGCTTGTGATTGTTACAGCAAATCATTTCCAAAATTGTTGTTGCGGGGAATTATTAAAATCCCAAACAATATGTTGCTTTCAGAACTAACAAATGCAACTATTTAGTTGCAGTATTTTATAAGGAGAGAGTAGAATTTAAAATATTGACTTAGTGTCTTACTGATTTGTTTCCAAAAAAGACTTACATTTTCCAAATAAACAAATAATTAAATAAACAAATAAATGAGCAAAAAGTGTTTAGTTGTCAGCAACTGTACTTCTTCTTGGAGTTGAAAGATGTTTCATTCCTCAACTGAGGAACCAATAACTTCATCAGTTTCTGGTTGATGAACTGTAGTAGTTCTACTCCTAGTTGTTATACTCCTCTAGTTATACTACTGTTATACTGTTATACCAGTATAACAGGATACTCTTATAGAATCTTATACTACTCCTCTAGAGCAGTTAAACTAGTAGAAGTATAGCTACACTAGAAGTTATACACCACTAGACACCTGCTATACTCCTCCTGTGGAGGGGTATAACTACTAGCAGTATAACGAACTACTCAAGTAGTTATATTCTTACAGTCCTCCCTCTAAATGTGTATGACTACGAAAGTATAGTTACTCTAGTAGTTCTACTCCTCATCTAGAGGAGTATAACTACTAGGAGTATAACTACTCTAGTAGTCATGCTCCTCTAGACTCCTCCTCTAGAGGAGTATAACTACTAAGAGTATAACTACTAGAGCTAGACTCCTCTTATACTCCTCAGGAGAGTAGGAGTATAAGAGGAGTCTAGAGGAGTCAAAAACTGATCAAATTTCTCAGTTGAGGAAAAAACATCATTTAACTCCAAGAGGTCCAGTTGCTGACAACTAAACCAAATTTGGGGATCATGATTTGGATGAATGAGAATCTTCACAGACATAAATAAAGATTGGAAGATTTGAACAAAACTTGCAAGAAATGGATTGACACCATTTTTAAGGGAAGTTGCAGGATTAAACAATGCTGTTTTTTTGCATAAACATGGATAGAAACTCATAAAAAAGGTAGAAATCTCCTCATTAGTCTCCAATATAACCAATAAATGGGCACCAATTGGGAAAACATGTATTTATTTATACTTAATGCATAAACAGTCGGTGTGTTTCATCAGACTGGGATTTCTGTTAATGATATTGTTGTGATTCTGAACGCAATAATAAAAAATAGCCGACTGTGATATTAACATCATTTACACCTACAGTTCTGACTGTTTTGTAGTTGTTTTGTCAACTGCAGCTGCCCATGAAGCTACTGCACAGTTTGCATTCAGCTGGAGCCTGAATGCAACTGTGCAAAACTGGCTTTCCTGGAGGCAGCTATCCCTTTTGCTAGCCTTGGCAGATGGAACACATCCAGGATGGTTTTTTTAACCAAAAATGTTTACTGTAACATTCAGGAGGCTTTCTATACATGTAGTTCCAGGTTATAGTAGTAGTAAATAATAATGTCTGGAACTCTGTACAACTGTAACACTTCACTAATACAGTGAAACCAAACAGAAATGTTTCCTCATGTTATATATTTTGAAACTTTGGCATACCAGATTAAAAAGCTGCACAGCAGTGTGATTTTGATGAAATAATAAAAAATATATAAACTTGAAACTTTATAGATGGATATCGCAAGGTGAACAAACTGTAGAACTTAAATACACAAGAGCCAAGTTGCAGAGTACTAGAAAGAAAGTATTTTCTCTTTAATTGTTGTTATTTATAAAACCAGAGTAACACTGTATCTGATAAAGTCTAATAGCACCTAAGTCAGTGCTATGTGAGTTTCCACTCCCTGCTCTGACCTCCTCCAATGGAGACTTGAATATTTTAACACTTTCTATAATAGAAACACTTATTAACAAAAGACAGAGCTTTAAAAAAAAAAAAAATCACACAAGCATTACTACATAATGTAGTCTGTCTGCACCAACTGTGAAGGTAACCAGTGACCCTCCCTCAGGTCAACCTGGAGATGAAGCACACAAAGACAATCATGTTGCTGATTCTATGCGTATATTTTGTTATTTTTTTTGTTGATTGGGTCTGTGATTGGTCATGAAATCCAAAGAGTGTTTAGTTGTAAGCAACTGGACTTCTTCTTGGAGTTGAAAGACCTTCATCAATAACTTCTGGTTGTCCTGTGGTGAAGGGAGTCTAGAGGAGTAGAACTACTCGAGTTTCCTCTGACATCAACCAGAAACTGATGAAGTTCCTCAGTTGAGGAATTAAATGTCTTTCAACTCCAAGAAGTCCAGTTGCTTACAAGTAAACCCTTTATGGACATGTTGATTGCTTTTTAAAAAAATATGTGGACGACAAAATGAGCTTTTCATTGTACAGGGAAACCTGCTGTGCACACTGCATCTATCAATCTCCTCTTTGTCTCCTACCTGGTAGCTCCATCTCTGGGATCATTCTTCTACCAATGTGTCCACTGTCCCTCCTCTGAACATGTCCAAATCATCTCAATGTGGCTTCTCTAGCTTTTTCTCCAAACCTTCCTGATTGTTAGGTATATAAAATATAACTGTTCATAAACACTTTTCTTTTGATGAACTATATCCATGGAATTTGAAGGAATGAAGAACTCATTGAGATGACCTTACTGTCCAAAGAGCAAGGACAATAAACACTTTGAATGAACTTGTACATAATTTGCCTCTGTAAATTTAACTGACTAACAAGTTGCTAGGTACTAGTTTGGTCTGTTGCTACTTCAAACATAAGCTGTGTTCCATACTGGGTCTATCTAACTAACCAGACCTTGGTTACAAACATACTTCAGAGCAGAAAAAGTTACACAAAGATGAATGATTACTACGTTGTGAAGTAATGTCAAAATAATCCCTAATGTTTCATTGGCAATGGGGCAGTTGTGGCCTAGTGGTTAAGGAAGCAGACTTGGATCAACAAAGCTCCTCGTTTGAATCCCCCTACCACCAAGTTATCACTATGGTCCACTGAGCAAGGCACGTCCCCACTCACAGCTCCTCGGGCGCTGCCCACTGTTCACTTTGGTGACGGGTTATATACAGAGGTGAATCATAATAACAACGAGTTTGCTTTCCTTTCCTTCCTTTTAAAAATAAGTTGTGTTCCATACTGGGTCTATCCAACTAACCAGACCTTAGCTACACATATACTTCAGAGCTGGAAAAGTTATGGAGAGATTAATGATTATTACGTTGTAAACTGGTGCCAAAATAATCCAATGTTTCCTTTCCATCTGCTGTGTAGTTGATCCCACCGTGAGCCTCAGTGTAACTCAGTGGTCGGTTTATGAGGTGAGGCCTCAGACTGTCTTCTTGATGACAGTGCATTCGCTAACAACAGCTGTGTGGCTGGACAAACCGGACACTGAAACGACACCGCACCTGACAATGGAATTAACGCAAACAGCGAACAACACCCGAGCGTAATGTGGTGAATATAAGACCCGTAGGGGGAGCTGAAGCAGCGTAAAGGTTCTTGATATTAGCCCACATTAGCCGCTAGCCCGGCTATCACAGGGCAACGCAGCGGTTAGCAACACTGGGGAGGTCTAAACCAACAATAAACACTATATTCGCACATATACTCAAAAGCTGTGTATGGCCAAATTCTGTTATTTGTAACAAGTCGTGAAACGAGGGCAGAGAGGGCCTTAAATAACCAGGTCTCCACTTGAATTGGTACTTAGCCTGGGTTAGCTAGCCGCTATGGGTAAACGTAAGACCAACCAAAGGGCCGCAAAGCCTTTTTCCACTCACCCTCATGTCGGGACATCCTACAGGCAGCGTCACGGCCCTTCCTCGGGCTCCCCAGTGCGCTCAACGGGGGTATAGAGACACCTTTAGAAGGGTTAAAGTAGAAAATGCTTCACCCTCGTTGCTCCTTCGGCCAAGATGGATCCCCCAGCAGCTTACAGTTTGTTCTGCTTCCCCTCCCTGAGTGTCACTTATCGCTCAGTGCTGGAGCTGAACACCAGGGGGCACTGTGGTGCCGCGCTTTCGCACAGTCAACCAACTGTGACTTTCATCTCTACACCCTCAGTTCAGTCTGACAGGAACTTGGCTGTGGTTAAACATTAGCGTCCCAAAGAGATCTAATTTAAAAAAAAAACATAAACTGTAAACCATATAAGAAACACTGCTAGATTAAGATTGTTTGGACATGTTCGGAGGACGGACAATAATTATATTGGTAGAAGAATGATCCTAGAGATGGAGCTACCAGGTAGGAGACGAAGAGGAAGACAAAAACTACCTGACTGTTAACCTACAGTGATTTCAAAGCGTGATAATTGCACAAAATTAAACAAAAACAGAAAGAAAATTAAATGAAATATAATTTATTTATTACTTGTTAGCCTACCTGGATATTAGGCCACCGGTATCTTCAATTTCTTTCAGCCTTTTTTCAGGGGTTTCTACAGCGAATCAATAATTTCCATCTCACCCTGTCATTTTGTTTTCTCGCAATTAGGCCTCCTGGACAACTTTAACTTTAACTTTAAAAAAAAATAAAACCAAATAGTTTAATTATTCCCTTATAATAAATTTCCAATATATGTATGTCTACTGTCTGTAGACATACATACATACATACACACATATATATATATATATATATATAATTTAATCTAGATATTTTGAATAAATCATAGCTTAAAAATATTGAAAATATCACATGTCCTTCTTCCATTTATTCCAATTTAATGAAAATGTATAAAGGGCAATAAAATAGCATCAAATGACTCATTCCATCAGGCTGGACAGAACAGCGAAACATATTTTCCATAAAAAGTCTTTATTTTTGTTATTATTTCATTTACTTTGTGTGCTGATGAGGACGCACAGTCTGACAAACCAGTGCATTATAACAAAGACTTCACAGCAGTGTAAGGGCTGAGGTGGTGCTCACACCTCTGACGTTGTGCCTTGCTTGCATTTTTTTTTTTTTTTTTTTTTTACAGTTCTCAGGCTAAAGGCTGCTACAGTGAGCATTTACTTCATTTATACGTATGCAAGTGTACAAAGCTAGAGTGGTGACCTCACCCTGGTGCATAAGCCTGATGTACAGTCTTCAAACTGTCTCTTATACACATCTAGATGTGTATAAGAGACAGGCTGTGTATGGCCAAATTCTGTTATTTGTAACAAGTCGTGAAACGAGGGCAGAGAGGGCCTTAAATAACCAGGTCTCCACTTGAATTGGTACTTAGCCTGGGTTAGCTAGCCGCTATGGGTAAACGTAAGACCAACCAAAGGGCCGCAAAGCCTTTTTCCACTCACCCTCATGTCGGGACATCCTACAGGCAGCGTCACGGCCCTTCCTCGGGCTCCCCAGTGCGCTCAACGGGGGTATAGAGACACCTTTAGAAGGGTTAAAGTAGAAAATGCTTCACCCTCGTTGCTCCTTCGGCCAAGATGGATCCCCCAGCAGCTTACAGTTTGTTCTGCTTCCCCTCCCTGAGTGTCACTTATCGCTCAGTGCTGGAGCTGAACACCAGGGGGCACTGTGGTGCCGCAAACAATACATGTGCTTTATGTTGACAGTGGAGTTTAGTGAGGACATCGACGTCAGGGCAAATAAAAAATATGCAAAAACCCATTCTCTTTCAACAATATCAGCTCACTGTTCAGCCAAGACAGAAAATCTGAACAAATACACAGGAAATGTACCTTGTACCACACTAGGGCTGTTGACTGTTGCTGGTGAATAGTAAGACAGATGTATCACTCTGCTCCAGATGGGAACTAATGGACGATTTGAAAACAAAACTCTTATAAAGTCCCTGGATTAAATCACAGTACATGTGCAGATTTAAAGCTTTGGTGGTGAACACAAACTGTCCTGCGTTCTCTTCAACAAACAGAAATTATTCTTTCATTTTGTTCCTGAAAACAGAACCATATTTACATATTTGCACCATCTTTGCGACTCTGTACAGGCCTTATAATCATCTGTAACATATGTCAAACATTAAAACTTGGTAGCACCTGAGTCTTAACCTCTGATTTCCTCATCCCTCTTCCTCTCTTTAACCTTAACTCTAATCTCATTCCAATTGTAATCCTAACTCCACCCTAATCCTGAATCTCCAATAATCTCCAATAATCCAATCACTAAAATTCAGTAAGGCGTGACCACAAAACATTCCCTAGACCCTAACCCTAGTCATGACTGTTCCAAACACCTGTCCAATCCTAATCCTCATCCTAACTCTAATATACCCCAATTCTAATCCCAACTTCAAACTAAATCCTAAACCTAAAAAACACACTCTCTCACTCTCACTGGGAATGTACAACATGTCCCAACAACAACAGTATATTTTTCAAAACAATGTACCCCCAAGTGTGTCATTACCAACACACTCACACACATACAAACATATAAGGCCTGCTGATTGTATCTCTTATTTTACACAAATGTGAGCAAAGACAATTATGTACATTTTTACGCTTTACATTTTTCAGCTCTTACCCATATTTACAGTACAATCAAAAGGTGAAGATTTGTGTATAGTTTTGTAAATGACAAAAGTGAAATTAATTACAAACATAAACATCAGAAAAGGCACAATATACTTTGAAAAATTGGATGAATGATGATTAGAACAAAAGCATACGACTTTGATCGGGACGTCCGGTATTAACCGAAATCTGCCAACACTTCATCCGATATCAACTGATACCGATATAAGCCTGGTAACATGTATTTGTATCGTATCCATATAAACCTGAAGTAATCTCGCATGACTATGAGATTAATTCAATGCGCTGAAATGCTGCCATCTAGTGACTTGCACTTGTATATACAGATTTTCCTCATCCAAACTGTCACACATCATTTGTCATAACCCAGACGTTGCATTTTCAGATTTAACCGATAACGTTAATATCAGGTCGATAATCAATCTATCTAAAAATAAAATTCTATCTCTCACGTACAAACTATCCGACAACCCCACGTTATCGGACTTCCATAAACTTTGGTAATCTCCTCAGTTCAGGTCAGTGTCATTAGAACTCAGGATCGAGAATGTGCCACGTCATACGACCATCAAACAAAATGATACAAAAACGTTACAGTGTTTTTCAACACAGGCGTCTTAGGCTGCAGGAAACTGCTCCAACGCAAAAAAAAAGAGTTCACATCATCATCATCTCAGAAGCACATAGATCTTTGGAACGGGTGGTTTTGGACGACTATGGCGACATTCCCGCTGAAAAAAAAAACCTGAGTATTTTTTCCTCTACAGTTGGAGTGTTCGTGTCCACGGAGCTCGGAGAACTTTGTGATGCTGCCATGCCGTCTTCTTCCTCCTTTTTATGGCTCATCCTCCTCAACAACCTTAACGTCTGACAGGAGGAAGTCGACCGTGTTGGAATAGACAGCGTGGAAATACAAAACTGCTACTGTATGTACAACGTGGTGGAAGTGTTGGACCACGTCTGGTGTCTCTTGGAGAATATTCTGTCACCATGTTTTTAGGAGACTGATGGACGTATGGACGAGTCTGGGAGTATTTGGAAACAGTGTTTAACCCTGTGTTGGACACGGTGAAGGCAGCTGGTGAGTCTCAGGTCCTCACTGTGTCCCAGCACTGAGGCGATGGTGCTGGGAGGTGCGAGTCGTCCACCCTGTGTCGCTGTGAGTCCATGAGTTTGACAGCAGTTGGAGGACACAGCTGTCCATGTCCCTCAGTCCATGTCCGCATCCTTCGTGTAGTCTCTGGATTTTCTCTTGAAAAAGCCCATCTGGAAGAAGAGAAACTCCATCAATGACATGTTCACATTCAGTGGGCAACTAACAACTGACAACTTTAACTACTCTAACTAAACAAAATATCGTTCCACGGGCCGCAAATGGCCCACGGGCCGTGAGTTTGAGATCCCTGATGTAGATAGTTGGAGTTAGAGTAGAACATAAAGAACAGGGTAAAATGAAAAAATGTTGATTTGCTGCGGCAACCCTTGAAAAAGGGAGAAGACTTCAGAGGAAGGACTGTGGATACGTTGGAAGAAGGTAGATCCTAGAGATGGAGCGACCAGGTAGGAGACAAAGAGGAGATTGATGGATGTAGTGAGGGAGGACATGGTGGAGTAAGAGTAGAAGATACAGAGGACAGGGGGAGATGGAAAATGTTGACTTGCTGTGAAAACCCTTGAAAAGAGGGAAAATCTGTATCTTCCACTCTGACTCCAACTACCTCCATGTCCTCTCTCACTGCATCCATCAATCTCCTCTTTGTCTCCTACCTGGTTGCTCCATCTCTAGGTTCATTCTTCTATCAATCTACCAATGTATCCACTGTCCCTCTGAACATGTCCAAACCATCTCAATCTGTCTTCTCTAGTTTTTTTCCTACAACCCTTCCTGTTTGTTAAGTATATAATATATAATAAAATCTGATCATAAACACATGTCTTCTTCTTAGAGGACCTCACCTTCCAAAGAGCAAAGATGACCAGCGCTAAGATCAGCAGACCAATCAGGATGCTCACTATAATCACCCATATGGGGATCCCTCCTAACGTCTCTTTTGAAACCTGGATCTTCACCTGTGAAGTCACACGTAGACAAGCATTATTTTACCCTTTTGGTCAAAACACAAAAAGATGATTTAATAGTTAAAAAAAAAGAAAAAAAACAAAGTTTCTTACAGTTCTGGTTTTATCATTGCTGTTCAGAACAAACAGGCTGACGTCTCTGACCTCCAGAGTTCCGTTCACTAACATGTGCAGACTGCTGAACTCCCCCTGTTGGAAACATGAGGTCAGTGTTTGGTTTTCTTTCCCTTACGCAGCTGAGGTGTTGACGTCGTCACCGTACCTTTATAAACGTAGGTTTCCACACTCTGAACGTAACGTTGACCTGACTGAATTTGTCCTCAGGGATGGAGCAAGTAAACGACGCACAGGACAGCTGTGCAGAACAGCTCTGTGGACAGAAAGAGAGACGCAGAGTAAAAACGCAGACTTGGACTAAAGATCTAGACAAGTTTGAAGGAAACACTAAAGGCTCAATGTTCGTCTCAAAAGGAGAGCAGCTGCTCTGTCCTCTACTCACTAGCAGGAAGACACTGAGGGACTCCTTGATTGGATCGGGCTTGACGATATTTTGATTAATCTTCTCAGGGTTGATCCATCGTGCTGCATTACAGTAAACCTGTAGGAAATGGACAAGAAGTGTTTGAATCTTTTTGGTTTTAGAAGAGTGTGTGTGGAGCAGGTGTGTGTTTCTGTCTACCTGTGGGCTGGTGGTGACGTGTGTGAGGTAGAGGAGATGGTTCTGTCGGGGAGACAGGTGAGGGTAGGTGACTGTGAGGTGAAGGGGCGGAGTCACTGCGTTGCTCGTCTTCTCCACCTGCAGACACACAGCGATGACCACGGTATCAGACCCTGTCTAAGACACTGCACACTGAGTCAGTGACCGTCGGGAGTTTTACCGTGTAGCTGATGTTAATTTCTTCCCCGATGATCCTGGTGTCGTTGAAAACCCGAGCGTACTGCTCACCTTCCTTTACCACGATGTGTTCGTCCACGGGCCGCCTGCAGGGGGCATTTCAATTTCAAGGAGAAAACACAATCACACTTGATTCTTCTCTAATTTTGATTTTAATCAACATTGCGCCACACGTGTGGATTCTGGTTGTGTTTACCAACCTTGAATGAGTTAAAAAAATCTGTCAAAATATTTAAGTACAAATTTCCTGAGCTTCTAAGCCACGCCCCCTAATGTTTTGTCGTAGCATTGCAGCTACTGTAATCAGGAACCTCTCGGAGTAATACTGTATTTTACTGCGTTAGTGTAATTCTTACTGTTCTTCAATGTAATGTTCTAGTGCAAGCATGGGCAAACTGAGGCCCGGGGGCTGGATGTGGCCCGTTGAGCTTTTTAATGCGGCCCGCCAACCTTGTCCAAAATAGATAAATAATTTATATCATTATTATACTTCCGCCTTTTACACCTGCAGTACCTACGTTTCCCCAGTAGATGACATTGAAAATGCGAAAATTTAGATTTTATGTTCTACACATGACTTAGTGTTGCATGTCAACTAATGCGTCTTATAATCCAGTTTTTCTTATGTTACGACAAAAGACCGGAAACGGACAACATTCATTGTCAGTAACCTTAATAACCTGGTGTTGCTTATGGTCCAAGAATATGGTACTACATACTAATTTGTACTCACACTGAGAACACCAGTCCAGCCTCGTACTTCACCGGGATGGAAATCTGAACAAAGTTGTCTTCCAGGGTGGATGACAACTCTTCACTGTCACTGTGGGAAGATACAAGTTACGATGAAGAAGCTGGCGTACTAGCCTGGACATTAAGCGTTTCCACTGATATTGATGATACTGAGTGGTTTTCTAACCTTGTAGCTGTGACATTGATCAGGATTTCCTCTTGAACGTATTTAGGATTGACTTCGAATTTCACCTTAAACGTTTCCTGTGGATGCATTTAAAAACTTTCAGAACTGGAAAATGATTTACACTGTAAGAGTAGCAATCTATAGGTAAAAACAATATAAGGTCAACAGGTGGTCCAAAACACACCAACCTTTAACACTTGCGTTTCCAAAACTACTAGAATGCCCATGAGCGGTCGTTTTGACCACTTGAGTATAAACTAAAAAAATCTCTCCTACCTGGTAGCTCCATCTCTACATTAGTAGATGTGATGAAAAACATCTACTAGTTTGATTCAAAATATATATTTTTTTAGGTTTTGACAATAAATAAAATGGGAATAGTTCACCCTAATATAAATAATATTAATATTCCGTGTATAAAATATAATATAAACATAATATAAACCTACTTAGGACAAATGTAAAATAACATTGTCACAAACCTCTACATTGTTTCCCAGGAATGGATATCCAACAGCACACTCCACTTTGGAGTCATCCAGAGTGCAGTCCTTCTCAGGCTGGAAAAAGTGGGACTTATTAAAAACCTGCTTCCATTCCAAGGGTGAGGACAGGAGTCTAACGTGTCCTGTGTCTTCACTTTACCTCCACTTTGACGTAGTTGATGTTGTGTGTGAAGCTGAGGACCACCTTGGTGTTGTAGGCGTTGTCTTTACTGTTCCTGACCATCACGTTGACGTCGATCTTGTCCTTAGTCGCTCTGATGATCATGCTGCGGGGTCAATGAAAGACGGTCAGTTGTAATGCACGCAATCCGCCACAGGGCGGCAGTCGCGACTTAGTGTTAACGGCTGATGATGATGATGATGATGACTCAACGGTGAGTCAACTAACTCTGTCAGGGTGGGTCTTGTTTACAAATACAGAACTCTTCAGGGACAAGAACAAGTGTAGTACTGTTGGAACTGATTATTTATAGTAACTGCTGATACCTTTGAGACAGATTCCATCTTCCATCTCGTTTTGTTGAGTACTTCTGAGTATAAAATAAGTATTTGAAATGTCTTCTTCTATTGTCTTGTCCCTTTGTCAGGAGTTGCCACAGAGATTCATTCTTTCCCCATCTCCCCCTGTCCTCTCTATCTTCTACTCTGAGTTCAAATACCTCCATGTCCTCCCACACTGCATCCGTCAATCTTCTCTTTGTCTCCTACCAGGTAGCTCCATCTCTAGGATCATTCTTCTACCAATGTATCAACTGTCTCTCATTTGAACATGTCCAAACCATCTCAATCTGGCTTTAAAGTCAAATAAAATAATATGGAAAACACTGATTTTGTTGTGGCAACCCCTGAAAAAGGGACACGCCGAAAGGAGAAGAAGACTTTATGGACAGAGGCTAAGAAATACCATCAGATAATAACTTCATACAATGGAAAATAGTGAGAACTTTACCTGTTGACACTTGGCTGTGCTTTGAGGGAGAGGTCGGCGACACACCTCTCATCACTGCCACAGTCCACCAGAGTGACCTTTAAGACAAAGACATGGACTTCACTCCAATTGACACTAACATTTCACAACGATTAGACAACATCAGACCAGGAAATAATTGAAAACATTCATTTGCAGCAGGAGAAAAAAAAAGTCCCAGTGAGAACTTTCAAAGACATCATACAGAATGTAGCGGGTGTCGGCCACCAGGGGGCCATATTAACGCTGCCTGTTTGCCAAGTGATTCATTCTCCTTTGTGGGAAAGTTGTCATATACAAATTCCCATCACAGTTTAAGTGAAATCTGAACAAATGGTAGATTTCAAAATGTGTACAACAACAGACTGAATGATTTATTTTTGTAATTTATTTTGCAGAACAACGCAAGGAAATTATGTTTTTGTATATTTTTTAATTAATACATTATGAAACAATGATATTAATAAACTGTTCTATTAATTAGGACTGTTATACAATGTGTGTACAATGTTCTGATATAAACACAATTAATTTATATAAAAAAACTACTACTACTACTACTACTACTGCCACTACAACTATGACCAGTACTACAACAACAACTGCCACTAAAGCTACTGCCTCTACTACTACTAATACTAATAATAATGCAACTACTACCAGTACTACAACAAAAGAAAGAAAAACTACTACTACTACAACTACTACAACTTCAACTACCATTACTACTACTAAGACTAGCATTGCTGCTACTACTACTACTAATTCTACCACTTCTGCTACTACTACGACTACTACCAATAATACAACAACTACTTTTACTATTACAACCACTTCTACTACAACAACTACTACCACTACAACTACTTGCAGTACTACAACAACAACGACTACAGCTACCACTACTACTACAACTAACACTACTACTTCTAATACTAGTAATGCTATTACTACAACTACTACCAGTGCTAGTAATGCAACTACTACCAGTACTACAACAAAAAAAACAAAAACTACTACTACTACTACAACTTCAACTACCATTACTACTATTAAGACTAGCACTGCTACTATTACTACTACTACTACTACTACTACCAATATTACAACAACTACTTTTACAATTACAACCACTTCTACTACAACAACTACAACCACTACAACTACTTCCAGTACAACTACAACTATTACAACAACTACTACTACCACTACTAGTAGCACTACTACTACTATTAATAATAGTGATAAAAGTCCACCAACTGGCAAGTTACCACTGAGGTCCATTGAGCACGGCACCGTCATCACCCACTGCTCCCAGGCCCTTAAAGCTGCCCACTGTTCACTTTGATGAAGTGGTGAATGAAACGTTTCCTTCCCTAATAATAATAATAATAATAATAATAATAATAAAACATATATACAATCATTGGCAGGGTCTTTTAGGTATTTCCCGCACATACAGCTCAATCACAAATGTCACCCACGTGTTCATTTTAATGGGTCACTAG
>JAFBJS010002428.1:7438-66649 GCA_016785265.1 Paraplagusia blochii
GAGACAGACCTCCACCCTGGAGCACAGCAGTGTTTTCATACACTCAGACCTGGAAACCTGCCCACTGCTATGATACTATCACTGTTTTCTCAAGCCTGAAGCTTATTTACACACAGCTTGTTGTTGGGGTTTTTTCCATGAATTTCATCCAATGCCCTCCTCCTCCTGCTCCTCCTCCTGCTCCTCCCTGTCTCTTATACACATCTAGATGTGTATAAGAGACAGCACACACACACTCCTCAGCCTCTCACCACATCTGCGTCACAGCCCGGCCCCTGCTGGCAACACCCGGAGGTGATTTCTCCAACTGAGCTCTGGGATGGAGGAGCAGAGACAGGCTGGCACTTCACCCTGCTGTAGAATGACCTCACACACACACACACACACACACACACACACACACACACACACACACACACAGTTCAGGTCCTGGATTTTCCCCTCCTTCAGTTGTGTTTGCCCCAGACCTGCAGTGACTCTGAGCATCTGCCCCGGTGTGTGTGTGTGTGTGTGTGTGTGTGTGTTCCTCTGTGACGCTGGCAGCTTCTACTGGAGGCCAAGAACAGTTGGATTCCATCCCGTCGCTTCAACTCTCGCCGTGTTTCGGAAATCACAACAAAACAACCAATGACGGCAGCAAACACACACACACACACACACACACGTGCACGTACAATCTCACACAAACACACTGCACAGTGAAGGAGGCGCACACGTGTTCATGGTAGGAAATGTGAGGAATTATATCACACAATAAACCGTTTTTCAGACACTTTTGTCCAAAGTGAAAAAAGTTACAATTGAGTAAAAGATTTTAATAAAATAATGAAAATAAAGCAAATTAAAGCATAGAATCAAAGGAAAAGAGAAGGTCAGTGATTTGAAAGTCACAGGGAGGAAACTGCTGTGGTGACATCTAGATGATTGTTCTCCCACCGTGGAACCAGAATCCCAGAGAACATCCAAGATAAGAACGATGCTCCTGTGATGAGAGCAAGAGAGAAGGTGAATAGGAGTGGAAGTTCTAGATCTTCTCAGTCTAGATCTAAAACATCAAACATCTTGAAAGAGTGAAGAAAGTGATGAAGCTCCTCAGTGGAGGAAACAAACTTCTTTCCAGTTCCAGCAGCTGACAGAACTGAACTCTGTGGAGAACAGACCTCGATGAAGGAGAACCAACATCTCCAGGACTTCCTCCTGTCAGCATCAGTGTCTGAATGACCTTTTTGTCCGACAACGGCCCTGCTCCGGTCCCCAGACCAGGGATTGAAGACCCTCTGTCAGTGCTGTCCCTTTGTCTCCAGGTTCTGCCCGACGTCTGTCTCAGCAGCTCAGTTTGACTCATCAGCGACAGGTCCAGTCTGAGGCCACTGAACATCTTCACTCTGCGGATTTCACCTGATGATGTCATCACTAACCTGATGATGTCATCACTCACCTGATGATGTCATCACTCTGAACCCACGGGGAAAGTGATTCTGAAAAAATGACTCAAAACTCTACGTGATGAGCAGCTCAGTTACTGGACCAGGACCAGTTTGAAGGAACTTCACATCATTTTTACTTCCTTCCCAAAAAGCCAAGAATTTCTGGTCCCAGGTCAGGTCCAGTTTGGGAACCGTTGGATTTCATCTCTGCTTTTAGCAGATGATGTCATTCCATTGGCTTCTTCCAACCAGGACCTTCAACCACTGGTATGAGAATCAGCTCCTCTTAGCCCAAAGCCATGGTTCTGGGCCGGGGAACAAGATGGTTTGGTACCGATCTCTGTACTTCACCTCTGTTCCTTCTCCAACCTCTGCTCTCTCTCAGGACCAATGGAACATTTCATTTGTAAACAATAAATAAATAAGTTTTCATGCTTTTCCTTGAAAGGTTTCACTCCGTGGACAAGTGTCACTGCTGGATTCGACCCAACAACCTGAGCTGCTGCTCATTCTTGCACAGAGAGGTTTGTAATTGTTCAGATTCCATCTCATCATTCCTGAAATACTGACAGAACATCTGCACATGGGTCGGAGTTTGTAACGAATTAGTCATTTATGAAAGTTCAACTCGACTTCTGTGATCGGACGAGAAACTCTGGAGAAACTTAGTCACTGTCACTGTGTCCACTCACTGTGTCCACTCACTGTGTCCACTCACTGTGTCCACGCTGCTGCTGCTTTTATACCTGCCCCTAAAATAAGAGCCCAGTGATTGGCTGAGAGACGCTGCTCTCTGAGTCACCTCCGACCAATCAAAGAGTAGAACTTCCTGTTCTGTAAAAGATGTTTCCTGTTGATAGTGGAGGGGCTGTGTGTGTGTGTGTGTGTGTGTGTGTGGGTGTGGTTTGGTCCAGTGCATCAGTGCTGTAGGAAGTGCTGACAGTGAAAGCATTTCTCATGCTGTTGTTGTGTGTACGTGCATGTGTGTGTGTGTGTGTGTGTGTGTGTGTTTGAAATCAGTGTTTTGGTCGGAAAGTAAACAGAGTGATGACGCACTGGGCTCATGTTCTGAAGTTCTTCTCCCTCGTCCTGCTGTAAACTCTGTGTTTGAAGATCAGTCGTTTCCTTCACATCAACTGTACAAACACACACACACACACGTGCACACACACACGTGTCTGATCAATAAGACTGAAGTTCAGGTCAACTGGTAGTTGAAGTTTGATGATATTGTTCTGAAGAGTGAGGTTCTGGTGGAGCAGGTTCTATGATCCTGGCTCTAACAGGGTTGGACCTGGTGGTTAAGGCTTCAGGTTTGACTCCACCAGCTGCCAGGTTTCCTCTGAACCTGACCCACAGAACCTCCAGTGGAGTCACCACAGTGGCAGTGGTGGAGACTCATCAATGGTAATAAACAGTTGAATGGACGAATGTTTCATCCTGAGATCTTTCTTGTTTCCAGTCAAACACTGATTTCACCCAAATCTGCAGAAATTCTTTTCCTTTCAGTGACTTTACCTCAGTTTTTGGGTCAAACAGCAGCAGAAATCAATCAATCAAGGTTTGGACCAAGTCTGCAACATCGGCTCAAACCTTAAAATTCCTCTTCAGGAAAAACATGGATTTCCTGCAAGATTTGATTCACAGAAGATAAGAGAGAATATCAACCATGGATCCACCATCCAGGCCATATGTTCCCTAATAAAAGAGCAACAGCTTAAACATTTACTAGAACAAATAAAATGAAAAAAAAATGTCTGCCAATAAAAACTCTGTGTGTGTGTGTGTGTGTGTGTGTGTGTGTGTGTCCTTGACTCTTTCCTGCAGCCACTCAGGAAGAGTTGTTTTATGTAATAAGGAGCAGAGTGACTGATTGTCCTGGTCATGTGACACTTTTCCTTCAGTTTCAACAGGAAACACTCAGAAACTCCACTTCCTGCAGAGAATACTGAAACAATGACGCAGCACTTTTATCTTCTGAGGTTTGAAGGTTTCACTTTTTTTTCCAGAAGACACTAGAAAGGATTTCCTCAACAATGTATTAGTACGGACAGACATTTAGTTAAAATTATAAACATTTTAGTTGATGGATAATTATTGATCCATCAAACCATCTGTCTGCCTGTCTGCCTGTCTGTCTGTCTGTCTGTCTGTCTGTCCATCCCTGTTCAGTCCAGTGAAAGTTCAGTTTCCTGACATGTTGTTAAAACCCTTGGACTGTCCCTTTATTTCTCTCTCCTTGTCTCCCTGGACGTCCTTCCGTCCGTTTATAGACAGACATGTGTTCACTGTTTCACAGTTTTTTTTTTCTTCCCAAACAGAGTCAGAGTTTGGACCCTGAGGTTCTGAGCAGATAAAACATTAAACAACTTGACTGGGTCTCAGAGGAAACCAGACTTTTCTATCGTCCACCTCCGGACGTCCTGTTACGCAAAGTCATCAGTGAAGATGTGAAAATGATGTGAAAAAGATGTGAAAGAGCGAAGGTTCTCCACACAGTTTGTCCTCGGTCCAGATTTATGGTCAGTGTAACAGAACCAAACACTGGAGCTCTGGTCCAGCTCTGTGAGGAACATCACGCTCAGCGTCTGCATCTGCAGCGGTGGACTCGCTCCAGCAGGAACCAGGAGATGAAGCCCAGTCTCACGTTTTCTGGTCAGATCCCAACTTCCATCTGCCCTCGGAGGAGAAGATTTTAATATCTCAGGAGTTTCCTCCGGGAGAAGGAATTTCCGCAGACAGATTCTTCATATCAGGATCAGCTGTTTCACTCTGGGAGTGACTGACATCAGCCTCACTCCTCCTCCTCCTCCTCCTCCTCCTCCTCCTTCTCCTCCTGCTCCTCCATCACTAAACCTCCAATATAAAGGGATTAATTGAAGGTGTTTCTCAAAATATGTCTCAAGTCTCAATGTTTTATTTTGAAATTGTAACAATCCTTAAAGGACGATGGTGTAACTGGTCCAGAGACACTGGTCAAACAGACCTGGTCCAGTGTGACCGCAGTTCGGACCGGGATTAAAACAGGAACTGTTTCTCTGGTTGAACTGGTTTCACAACAAAATGGAAAAAAAGGAGAAACTGAACTTCAGGTCAACAGTTTGATGACATGAACTCAAGGTTTGTCAAGGATGAAGAAGTGCTGACCTAAGGAGGAACCTGGAGAACGGCTTTTGTTCCTTTTCATTTAGATTTGACCAGGTGTGGACCACAAATACCAGGTGAAGGTCACCAAGGCCTGAGGCTGAGCCTTTCAGTTGTGTGGCCACAGCAGGTACTGCAGGGATGATGCTGGTTCCTCCAGGGAACACCTGGACCTTCAGCAGTTTGACAACAGGGTTTTCAACCATCAACCTCATTATGCCATTCTGTGGTTTCAGTCACTGTCACTGACTTTCACTTCCTCTGCTCAACACACACACATCCAGAGTTCAGTGTGAACTCATGTTGACCCACACACACACACACACACACACACACGTTTCCTTCCCATTTCCACTGACCAAAGGTTAGTCCTTGTTAAAGGACGAAACTTCTCCTCTGTTCAGATCCTGGATGACCTCCTGATGGACCATGTGATCTATGGTCAATCACATTCATGGATCCATGGTTCTGTCTGTTGACACCTTCTCAGAGCTCGGTTCTACAGACACAGACGGCAGTGGACCACAGTCTTCTTACCTGCTCTGATCATCGTCTGACGGCTGCAGTGGGAGGAACCTGTAGGTCACCGCACTTCCCTGGACCTCAGTGTCTTCACTGTCTCACAAATCTGTTTCCATCAAGAGTGTCCAGACGACGCACCTCAAGAAAGTCACGGACGAACTGGACCCCTCCTGTAATAAATAAAAGAGACAAAGAATTATAAATAAAATTAAAATGTAACGATAATAAAAACACGTGTTTGTATAATATTTATAATAACCATAAGTATTATAATGTACTGTGTTTACATATGTGATAAAGAGATTCATTTTAAATTAAAGTCAACTTAGTCACTTTGTAACCAACACATCCAACACATTGTGTTTAATTTGCTACAAAACTTTGTTAAAAGTATTTCACGTCAAAAACATTTGTTGTTTTTCCAGGAAGTCTGTCTCTGTCTCTGTCCCCGTCTCTGCCCCTGTCTCTGTCCCTGCCCCTGTGTCTCAGTGACTGCTCCTGGACTTGGACAGATTAGACTTTATATGAAAACTCACTCAGTGTCCACTCATGCAGTAAACGGCAGCAGCCGAGCCCTGATCCCTGAGGAATTCTGTCTCCATTTCTGATAAGACTTTATTCTCAGCTCCGTCTGTTTGTCTCCGTGTCAACACATCAGAGGGTGGAGCTTTTTACAGGTGAGTGTGAATGGAGCTTAGTACTGATTTACAGATGGTTAAAAGTCGGTAAGGAGGCACACACACACACACACACACACACACACACACACACACACACACACACTCAGACGATCTCATTGGTGCCACAGGAAAAAAGGCTGAAGTACAAGGACCAAAGAAATGATTAAAGGTTTAAGAGTTAAAGTATAATATACTGTACCATACTATACTGTACTATACTATACCATACTATACAATTATACCTCAACCTCTGGTCATGAAAACTACTGAAATACAACGACTCTATGAAGAGACAGTGTCATTCAGATTGTTTGGTTGGACACAAAAACAGGTGAAAAATACTGACCCCTATCTGTCACTATTGGTATTTCTGCACCAGGTTGGGCCACCAGGTACCAGGTGTGGGCGACTAGATACCAGCTGATAGTGGAGGAGGACAACACACACACGACTGTGTCAGTTCCAACTTCTCATGCTTTTATTTTGGCGGCCGTCCTTCCTTCAGGTTCTAACTGTCTGTGATGAGTTGATCTGAAGTTCCTGTTCCACCTCTCTCAAGGTTATTACAGTCAAATCCCCTGGTAGGAATGTTTGCCCGACAACTCAGGGATATCAGCGATGGGCTTAAGGCTGTCATGTGCACAAGGCAGCGCTGAAAGACGAGGGTTCAAATCCCATCAACTCCCACTGTCAACAGGTCGTAACGCTGCTCAACGTGAAGACGTTTTACTGCTCAGAGACGACTGGAAGATAAAGTTCAGCAACAAAACACACACAACACAGACCTTCAGTTCAACAGAAGTTCATCGCCATCGAGATCAGTGGTGCTCAACCCCCGGGCCATGGACCAGGTGCGGCCTCTGGAAAGGTTCTTAGCCCAGGGTCAAGGACCTAGAGAAGAGACAGAAGAAGAATCTCAGTCTTTTGACTAGTTCGTCCCACCCTACGAGTCTGCGCTGCTTAATACACGACGCAAAGCTCTTTGATGAGGAGACGAAGACCTGCTCCACCACATGGGGATCAAGAGTACTGCATTATAAGACAAGACAATGTTAGAGAACACTGCTGATTAAATTGATACATAGTGGATTATGTGGATTTATTGATCCTCTAAGAGCGATCCACTAAAGAGTTTCAGATATTTAACTCAATGGTACTTTGTCCTAGAGTCAATGTCTGTCTCAGTGGTGTGGAACTTCAGGGTTCACATCCTGGACAAGATCAAATCCCAGCTTGGGAGGACGATGTCTTCTGGCATCATAACCTACAAAACCCACCAGTTTAAACTGAACTGAAGTTTTTTCTTATTAATTTGACGTAATGTCCGTCCTCGGTGGAACAGACAGGTTCAAATCCCAGCGGTTTCTCAGATACCACTGAGCAGCCGTTTCTCCACCGTCCCGTCTCTGGGTTTTGACTAATGTCTGGAGCGGAGTCACCGACACCAGGCAGCAGTGATTTCACTGTTTGATTTGAAACGCTGCCCTGACGTTACACCACACGGTGTGTGTGTGTGTGTGTGTGTGTGTGTGTGTGTGTGTGTGAGGTCTGAGTAAATCTATCTGACTGATGCCTTTGTCTGCAATTATGAGTTGAGCAACTCCACTTCTTCCTTCTATTGGAAGGGGAATTACTGTACACTGGGGGACGGAGGGGGAGAGAGAGAGACTGAGAGACAGAGAGAGAGACAGGGGGGAGGCAGAGAGAGTCAATATTGACTCAGTCGAAGCTCAAACCCTTGAGTTGCAGCAGATAAGCTGAGGAGTTTACGGGGATGGATGGACAGATAGGACGGAGGTGAAGAAAGACTCTTTTCTCTCCTGACATTGTCAACATCCAAACACTTGAGTCCACATCAGCCTCACCCTCATGGCGTCACGTTGTAGGGCAGGCTACGGGGGATGGAGGCTACGGGGAGGGGGCACCCAGTGGCTCACTGTGACTGATCAGATTTGATGAAGAATTTTATTTCATTTGATGAAGAAATGTTCTAGCGAAGGTCAAACTTCAGGAATGAGAAGATGGACAAGGTTCAAAGTTTCATCTGCTGAAGATGGAGGAAGAGGCTGAGATTAAGATCTTAAGAGAATGCTGCAAAGATCTTCTCCCCTGGTCTGGGCTCTTCTTGATCTTCACCGTGAATCATTCTTCTCCATCTTCTACTCTGACTCCAACTACCTCCATGTCCTCCATCACTGAATCCATCATCAATCTCCATGAAACTCATTCTCATTCTGTATGATCTGATGGTCCAATGTGATTGGACTCATCAAACTGTCCAACCAAACAGGACAAGGAGGAGCTGGAACTGCTGTAGTTGAATGTAATGTGGATAAAGACAAAGAAGAAGAAGGAGAAGTCAGTGGTTGGAGATGTTTGGATCTTCACAGTTTTCTCTCCAGGACTCCATGACAATGATGTTCATCAAATAAAAACTCATTTCTTTGACAATTGTTCCATTCTGAGATCAGAGGGAACGTGTACGGTCCAGGACATGTCTTGTCTGTCGAGGTCAGTCCATTCTACCGTGCTGCCCCCTGTTGGTGACTGGTTTTCTCCAATTGTTGATTCAACATTCAACTAATGTTCCCTCTGTGTCAGTGTGGCAGGTGGAGGAAAAATCCTGGGTTAAACAGCAGGATTTTAAACATTCTGATTATCAGGCGATCAATCGTGAGGTGATTACGACTTGTCATAACCGTGTGTTCAGTCACATGATCAGCCAAGAACTACAGGGTGTTTGTCCAACCTTAGAAGACGACTGTTTATTCTCCTTATTTACTTTCACGATAGAAACCTTTGTTTGAACAGGCACCACTTCAGTGTGTGTGTGTGTGTGTGTGTGTGTGTTTGTTTTTGTGGTTCTACGTGACATTTGGTCTCCAATCAGGTGGATCTGGTCGCCCGGGGCGTCTGTGACTTTAATGTGTGGTTAATCTTAGGAATGAGGAATCAACACGGAAAGACAAACAGAATTGAGTCAGAAACTCCTCAAAGTTAAAAACTCATCTTCCTAAAAACTGAAAGGAAGTGGATCTCAGTCCTGACACCAGACCAAGACCAGGTCCTGACCTGGGCAGAGGGACATCGGTCAGAACTGACCCACCGAGCCTGTGAACCCACGTGTTGATGAGAACGTGGCGTTCATCACTGCAGGTGAGAAGAGGACGCCACAGACTAGGCTCCAGCTCAGACTCTAGGACTCCATCCTACGATGATGACATCATTTAAGTCAGTAGTTCTCAACTGGTGGGTCCTGATCCAAAAGTGGCTCGTGGACCCGTTCTGAATGGGTCGCAAAAATCAAAATAATGTGAATCTGCTGTGGAGCAGGTGTTTTATTTTACTAAATCTCTTATTTTGAAAGGCAGATTCTGTTGAATTAAAGTATTTTTCTGGGATTTAATTTTACATTTTTATTTTTTTTAAGAAAAATAATATGCTTGGTTTGTATCCTATCAGAGTGGGTCACGACTTAATGACCACAGGAAAATGTGGGACCAGTTGAGAACCACTGCTTTAAGATCTATTCTCCAGTGGTGATTCAATCTCCTCCTGGTAGCTCCATCTAAAGGATCTTTCTTCTACCTTTCTTCACGGCTGATGATGTGAGAATCAAACATGTTTGAAATCCTGATGATTTATTCTCCACTTCAACACTGAACATGAGAGAAGGTGGAAACAACTTAGTCTGTGTTTTTATTTATTCTTAAAGTGAAGAATAGACGTCTGCTGTGGCACAGGTTCGATGACTTTATTATAATATAACTGTGTCAAATGTCATTTTATTTCAAGAACAGCTTTGAGTTTAGAGTCACACGTTTGCTTCCTCTCCGTGATGTCACCAATTGGCAGAAATGTGGCGGAAAATGAAGAATTATCAAATATTTGGCAGCAGTGGAGGGAAAGAAAAAGTCGATTGAACGGCAGCCGACTGACGGTGGGCGGAGCATCAGAAACAGTGGTGCGACTGTGTCTCCATGGGAATAACAGCAGCCGCACTTCTGGTAATTATTTGATCAAGTGCAACAGGAAGAGTGACAGCAGCTGTTAGAATAATGATGATGATAATAGTGAATAATTAACATTCACACTTTAACCATCTGTTCTGTTTCTGCTCCAAACAGCCGTCAGATCTTTGACAACTTTGGTTCGATTCTCCGTTGAGTTTTGTTCCAAACTTCTCACCTCAACACATTTAAACTCTGATGCTGCAGATCAGGAGTGTCAAACATAAGGCCCGAGGTCCAAAACTGGGCCGTTTGATGAATTTGAAAAAGTGCAAAGAGGAAAAATTCGTGTTGAGTATTTAAAATAAAAAACAAACAAAAAATGATATATTATGATCACACAATATATCTATATAATAATAAAGTTTTATAAATGTCACTGAAACCAAATTCAGTGACATTAGGATTGAAAAGTTAAAAATGAACAAATTAAATGATAAAAAAAATAATAACAATGATAATTATAATAATTAAAAAAAACTGTTAGTAAATAATGATAATAAAATAAATTAATGTTTTCTCTTTGCACCACGAACAACAAGACAAAGAAAAAACGTATAATTGATTTTTTTCATCCAACTAAAGGTTCTTACATTAGAGACAGTGACCCCCCCCACCCCACACACACACACACACACACACACCCACCCCCCCGGGCTGCGGGGGTTTCAGGGTGACGGGTGGTAAAGAGTCTAAATGGGTTGATGAAGCAACACTGAGATCATTATGACTGTCAAACAACACATAAATCAGCCGACACTGACGGAGCCGTCAGTCTGTAGTGGAGAAACATCTGCAGGTGAAGTTAGAGGAGAAACCACACCTCCTCCATGAGCAGAAGAATCCATTCCTCCAACTGTGAGGCCTTTTTGAAGGATCTGTTTGATTCCACTGAACCTGATTGTTCATTGAAGAGAAGCTTCTGATGGACTGAGATACAGCACCTGGGGTTCAACCTCCTCCCTGCTCCTCCTTCACTGACTCCATGTCAGTTCTACCCCACCCTACATATTTCCACCCCCCCATCAGCGAGGCTTTGTTCTCACTGTGTTTACTCAGTGACTCAGTCCTGGATTCATACAGTATTTACACACAGCAGTGAACACACAATAGTGGAGGACATTTAAGAACAGGAAACACAACAGGAGCTCAATACACACACACACACACACACACACAAACACACACACATACGTGATGAAAGATGAGGTTCCTCAAGGAATCGAACCCATCTCCTTTTCCGAAGAATGGATTCCAATCACAACACATCGACCACCAACTTGGTTCAACCTCCTCCACAGTAATTTGACTGTGAGGCTCTAAGCTAATGGAGTTGACTTTAGATCCCCTTGGCGCCTCCTAGGGGCGGCCTGGTGTAGATAATGACTTTTTGGGTTTTTGGGCTGCAGATGTGGAGGCGTTGATATCAAACTCATATCGTCCTCAGTTTCACCTCACATGGTTCAGGAATCCTCCCTGTCTTTATTCAGGAAAACTCCTCATATTTGTAAAGACTTTTTCCCAGAAAGCAACTCCGACAGTGGACACTGACAGACGACCCTTGGTGAGAGATTGGTGGACGGAGACGACTGTATGTAGTCGAGTGGACAGAGATGAGTCAAAGGAGACTGGTGGACAGGGAGGAGTGGATGAAGACAGGCTGATGGAGACGAGATGGGAGATGAAAATGAGTGCAAGGAGACGACTCAACATGAGAGACATGAGTGGACAGAGACGAAGGTTTCATTTCAATGTTGTTCTTTGTTCTCCTTCAGCATCAAATGTCTGGAGTCGATCGTCTCTTCTGGAGGTGAAGTTAAGTCTTCCTCTGAGTGAATCCCCTCCACCTCCACCCCTCCCTCCACTTCCCCACCTCCGTCTGCAGACTTGTTGCATCAGACAGCAACAAACAGCGCCCACGCCGGAGCGATCCATTAAAGCCTGTCAGCCTCTCCAACCACCAGCCGTGAGGAATCCAAAACCACTTTGGAATATCTGCCGTGGGATTAGCCAATCCAGTCAGTCCAATTACAACACATGACGATTCTGGTTTTCATTACAGACGTGTGTGTCTTCAGCAAAACACAAACAGATGAGTAATGACAGCAGGAGACGAAAAAAATCATGTTGAATAAATGCAAAATAAAAGAAAAACTCTATTTCCTGGAGTCTTGGAGAAGATCAGACCTGGAGTCTCACATGTGGAATTAGTGGAGAAGAATAAAATAATCAGAAGATCCTTCTGTGGAGCAGGAACAGAACGAGAGACGACGGAGGATAATGAAAAACAGAGTGGGTGGTGGTGGTGGTGGTGGTGGTGGTGTTGGGGGGGTTAAAAACACACACACACACACAGACTGTAAACAGTCGTATATCAACATCTGCCCCCGGTGGTTGGATGCTGACAGCAGGATTGTGACATCGCTGGTCAATTATGTTTCCATGGAAACGGTTCAGGCATCAGTTTGGCTCAGCTGCTGAAAACACAGAGGGTGATGTGATGTAATGTGTGTGTAGTAATGGGGGAGGCGGGGGGGAGGCAGACATGAGGAGCCTCACATGATAACACAGAGTGGGAGGGGGAGTGGGAGGGGGGGAGGGGGGGGGGGGGGGGGGGGGGGGGGGGGGGGGGGGGGGGGGGGGGGGCGGTCTGCACTGGCTTTTATTTTCTAAGTAGATTTTTTTCCTGCTGCTTCTCAGAAAACTGATCTGGACCAGAGATTCTTCTGAACATCTCAGACAGAAGAAGGTGAGTTTGAGGAGATCATTTTTGACTTTTGTTTTTAAGCATAACAAGGAAAAATGATGGGACTGAGAACTGAGAACAGATCAATCAACAATTAAAATATATTCAACAACAACAACAACAACAACAACAACATCAACTGTTACCCAATGTCAAATATTCTCCTGTATTTTTCGTAGGACAGTTTCTGTGTGAGGAAGTCAGGAGTGGCAGAGAAGTATGTTAGATTGGTGCAGGATATGTATGAGAACAGTATAACAGTGACTTTAAGGTGGAGGTGGGACTGGATCAAGGATCAGCCCTGACAACCTTCTGGTCTGATGAGGTCAGAGGTCAGAGGTCAGGGAGTCTCCATGGAGACTAGAGAGGTGGAGGTTTGGACTAGAGAGAAGATGATGTTAGTGTCTGATAAATGAATAAATGTGGCTCAATACAAACACATACGTATATCTCAGGTTCACAGCCCTGCATCAGTCCCCGACCCAGTGGTTGGAGACCATCTGTCTGTGTGTGTTTGCTGTTGCAACTGTGGCTGATTTGCCTGGTGGCATCATTTACTCTCCTGAAGGCTTGTTTACAGTGAGTTAATGACAGGACCACAGGTATGATGGAGCACACACACACACACACACACACACACACACACACACACACACACTCATACACACACACAAACACACACACACACACTCACACACACACACACTTGACTTCACAGGAGCAGTGTGACTGCGGTGCGTTTAAGTGTTTAAGGCTCATAAACAGCGTAGCCGCAGCAGAGCCAATCAGAGGCAGGAATTACCGTAATGAAGTGAAAAAGGCTGCAGATGCAAACAGCTCCACGTCAGACTCTGGACTAAACACTGTTTTAGGGGCTGAAATTACAGCCTGGCTGCAGCTCTGTCTGCCACCAACACACCAATTTACAGCAACCTGCGGAGCTGGGAGCCGACGGGGGGCCGACGGGGGCCGACGGGGGCCGGTCGTTCCCTCCGACGGTCATTCATCACCCGGTCCGACAGGGGACGTTGGGTGAGGAGGGTGAGTGAGCTGCGTCTGATTACAGATCAGTTTGACCACAGCCAAAACAAGCAGTGAATGTCATGTTGAAGGTGGAGGGCAGCAGGGCTCAGAGCACGACACATGGTGATTTACACCATGTGTGTCAAACTCGAGGCCTGGGGCCCAAATGTGATTCAACTAATCATTCTGCACGGACAGATGGAGCTTAAAGAAATGTTATGTCCATGTCCATGTCCATGCTGCAGACCTCAACACCTGATGAGGTTGGTTTTTCTTCTTTCTCTTCCAGTGGGTTCTCCACCCACAGGAGGGCTCAGAACATGGAGCAGTGTGATTTGGGTGACAGTGGTGGAGACTACTGCCCCTCAGACCAGGTCACAGTCATGTGGATGAAGATGAATGAATGAACAATATTTGATACTGGATCAAACAAGAATGAACTGGAGTAAAATATATTCACATCTGTCATCATCTTCTTCATCATCTTCTCCTTCTTCTGGTTTTGTCCCTTCTTCTTCAGGTGTTTCCACAGTGAATCTTCCTTCTTCTCCACCATCTTCTACTCTGGCTCCAACTACCTCCCTTCATCTTCTACTCTGACTCCAACTACCTCCATGTCCTCCCTCACTGCATCCATCAATCTCCTCTTTGTCTCCTACCTGGTAGCTCCATCTCCTCTCACTTGAAGAAGAAAGCTGACTTTACGAGACAGCAGACAGATGTCCTTCAGAAGATGGATCGATGACAGGTCGTTCCCCTGCACTGAGCCTGCGCTGCATAATATGAAGTCTTTAAGATCTTCTGACAGTCTCAGGTTTCTCCACAGGTTCACACCACGAGTTCTTTGTCCTCAGCTCCCCGACTAACTGAGTGTGTGTGTGAGTGTGTGTGTGTGTGTGTGTGTGTGTGTGTGTGTGTGTCACACACACCTGATCTCCGTGTTCCTGGGAAAATAAGACATCCATCATCAGCTTAGCTTAATGCTATCTGTGTTTTCTTATCAATTTGTCCTGAAACCACGGCCATAATTCTACACCCGCTCCACCCTGCTACACCCACGGTTAATAAGTACACCGCTCTGCAGTCGTACATTTACACAGTTATTAACAGTGATGGACTGGAACAGGTGAGAACAAACAGCAGCTACAATAACCTCACAGATTAATATGAATTATAATCTTAAGAAGTCATTCAGGTCCTGACAGGGACAAACTGGACACTGGGATTTACAAGTACAGGCGTGTGTGTGTGTGTGAGAGTAATGCTTCACAGCACCTAAGCTTGTCCATCCATTTTGGGCCGGTGGACACAGAGGACCGCTGAGAACGGTCAAGAGCCACAGGTTTGACACACCGGACTTTACTGTGACAGGAGTGTGGAGCAAAAAAGAAAGGAGTAAAAAATGCAACTTGGAACATTGACCTTCTGGATATGATGTAGCAGCAGCAGCAGCAGCAGCAGCAGCAGCAGCATCAGGGTGATTATGGTGATGCATCAGCAGTGACAGCTGAGGCCAAACATTTTCCCTGGGTTCTGTCTGAAGGGAAGTGGAGACGCCGTCAGGTTTGTTTAAGCTGCGTCTCTCTGTCATAATCTGCCCCTGTCTTTATACCCCCCACCCTGACTCCCTGCTCTCCTTCTCCCTCTCTCTGCTGTTCAACTTAGGTGGGCCGGAGGAGACTGCTCCTCCTCAGCCCTGCTCCTCTCTTTACTTTCCTCCTCCTCAGCCCTCTCAGGTGGAGACACATAATTACTGCCCCGGTCTCCAGTCAGTCTGCAGTTACCCTCCACCAGGAGGCAGTTTGTTTGCTCTGAGCTCAGGCACCAACGCAGAGACGACTGGGTCTGAACGGACGTGACGTGACGTGATGTGGACAACGGGACGTGAATGTCTTCAAAGGAGATCAGAGAGGAGGTAGAGACAAAAACACACACACACAGAGCGGTGGAGAGTCTGGAACTACCTCCATGTCCTACATCACTGCATCCATCAATCTCCTCTTTGTCTCCTACCTGGTAGCTCCATCTCTAGGATCGATTCTTCTACCAATGTGTCCACTGTCCCTCCTCTGAACATGTCCAAACCATCTCAATCTGTCTTCTCTAGCTTTTTTTATCTCCAAACCTTCCTGTCTGTGTTGTCCCTCTAATGTCCCTCATTCCTGATCCTGTCCATCCTTGTCTCTCCTAAAGAGAACCTCAAGAGCATCTTTAACTCCTCCATCTCCAGCTCTGTCTTCTGTCTCTTCTCTTCTCCTCAGTCTCCACCGCTCTGAACAGTTGATCCTCATTCTATGGTGCATATTGTCAGGAAAATTAGTCAGTCACAGTGAGCATCCATGTATCTTCTACTAGCTTCTTCTTCTTCTTCTTCTTCTTCTTCTGTCTCCAGGAGTCAGATGTGTGTACGTAGTACAGTATTGTCGTACAGTTTGTTCAGTTCAATTGCACACGAGCATCAGATCCTTGAGATTCACTTGTACAGTATGACCATCAGATGGCGCCACAACAGGAAAAAGCTGACCATGTATAAACTTGGTCTATACAACATCTGAGTTTCTCCAGACTTGGGTTTTTGGTTTTTTACATATACATTAAAAAGGAAGTTTAACTTTTTATTTGTTTTAATAAAAAAAGCTCAGTCTGTTTTTAGATCCACTCTTCGCCCCATTTGGTCTGACTCAGACCAAAGCAGCAGATCAGCAGAGCTGTGAGCCTCTGGTCTTCTCCGACGGCTCGTAACCAAACCCAGAGTGGACCACTGTGGGGCGACCACGCTGGAGAGACCACACAGGAGCTGAAGCCTAAAATAAGTCTTTAATATAGTGTAAATGAGAGGGAAATCAGGCAGGTCAACACGGGGAAACCACGGCAGCCTGAGGAGACCACGCTTCCTGTCTCCCCGTAGAGTGTCCTCGCCCCCACACTCATATAAAAAGTCTTCCACCGAAGCTGAGAAAACAAAAGGTTCTAACAATTTACGGCTAAATTTGGACCAGAGGCCCAGAGACCGGAACCAGGAGGGTCTGGTCGTGAAGAGACCTCAGACCTGAGGAGGATCTGAGGAGATCCCAATCATCCTCTCAGGACCAACATGATCAACAGGACCGTCCTTGGGACGGACAAAAAAATGAATTAGCGACTGGTTTACTAGTCTAGGTTGGTTAGTAACTGTCCTCCAACCTTCACCCTTCCTGCGTCCACTCATTTCTACCAGACCTTGGTCCTTCTAACACTGTGGTCTGGTGTAGTGGACAGTGAAGGAACTTCACTAACTAAGAAACCCCCCAGGTCTGACACAGGGTTCTGGTACCAATCTATCTCTGGTCAAACCAGGTACCGTTACTGGAACCTTATTCCTGGTAGTGATAGTACCATATTCCACTGCGTGAACAGAAGAACTTTTCTTCTCATGTATAAATTTCACACAGAGTCAGAAGAAAACCACTGAAGAAGGAAGGTCCATGAGGAGGAGCTGAAGTCTGAGGAGAAGGTGAAGAGAAAATCCCGTCTTCTCTTCCTCTGTGGAGCCCACGACTGCTGACCTCTGTGTCTGACTGTATCACAACCATAATACAGCCGTTCACACTGTAGTCTGAGTCAATTTACTGGTCAATCACCTATGGTCAGGACCAGAAGAATATGATCCAAGATACAAGTGACTCCCTTAGAGACTGGCTGAGGAGCTCTGAGACCCAGAGAAAGACACTGGAGCAACTAAGTTGACTAAGTTGCTCATCCAACAAGATGAGCTTGAGAAACAGTGGAGTTCTGGTCCAGGTTTCACAGAAAATCCTTGATGTTAAATAAGTGAAATATTCTGAACAATCATCACTGCTGCAGTCAAATGATTGAAGATGACATTGGTTTTTGGTCCAATCACAGACCAGATCCTGGGAATAAATGAGTCTGAGAACAGTAGGAAACATGACATGAACCAGTGTTTACGCCTCAAAACCTGAAGGAGAAACAACAGTCGTGACGATGTCACACATGACAAAACACAGAAAATAAATCAAATTATTAATAATTTCCTACCAACATATATCCTCCGATTATTTTATAATTAATGATAATTATACTTAAATATATATATATATTAAAAATGTTTAGAAGCATTTCCTTCTTAAAATCTACAACCACTTTTCATCAATTTATATATATTTATAGGAAAATATGTTTCAGGCTTTGCCAAATAGTAAAACAAAATTGTAATAATATATATATACTGTATATATATATGTGTGTTGTTGTGTAAGAAGTGGATGTCCCTGCTCTGATCTTCACAGAAACCCAAACTGAGCTTCAGGCCTGAATTTTCTGGATTCCTCTGCAGTAGAAACATCAACCATCATCTTTAATGACTGGTTTGTCTCATATCAGTGAGGACAGTTGGAAAATAACTGGGCCATAATAGAAATGATCAGAACACGTTCCCATGGTGAACAAACAACAGACAAAGGGACCAGTTCAGACAGTGAGGTTCACGCTCCACTGTGCTCCACTTTATTGACATGCCATTGTATTGGGCAACGCACTTGAGTGTGCAAACAAAAAAAAAAAAAACACAGAGTGAGAGGCAACTATTTGTAAATGAAGTCCATTCCAAGTGTTGGAGGAACAACGTGATCCTGTGAAGGTGCCACGACAATTATTTTGTTCCGACTCGTACAAATACAGTACATCTGAGCAGAGCAGCCGCAATTAACTACAAAGGCAGAAATGCCGGCGCGCTGCCAACGGCGTTATTAGACGAGTCAGGAAGTCAGGAGTCGCAACTCGTCAAAATCTGCACAACTAAATATAATTCCTGTGTACAATCAGACCTGGGTTTGACTACGTGCTCTGCACATACAGTAAGGCAGCAGCAGCAGCAGCAGCAGCAGCAGCAGCTGTGTGTCATCAGGGAATGTGATTCAGTGTCCAGTGGAACATCAACCTCCAGGGAGCAGGTTGGTTTGTTCTCTACGGTTCTAACGTCAGTCGTTTGGTAACCTGATATTTACGACTCCTGCACCATGTGACTGCAGCAGGAGTCGGACCAGTGGGGACGTAAACTGACGAGGGAGATAAATCATATGGAAACTTTGGCGGTTTATGTTGAAACATGTTATGGATCCAGCATCAAAACCTATCCTCAACCCATCTGACCAACGGACGGCGCGTCACTTTTGTCCCGCCAAATTGAACATTTCTCTGACCCAGATCACATGATCGTCTCGTACTGATCTTCCCACTTATACGTCAACGTTACCCTTGTGCGTCTTGTGCAGTCGGCTGGACTGATGGGTGCAGAATAGGGACTTGGTCTGTGTTATGGAGAGTCAGCGATTGTTTTCATCCACATCTCTGTATGTGTCTCAGTCAAACTGGACCTGTAAAAGACATTAACTTCCAAATAAGAAAATTCTAAGAAGCCATGAAGTCAGTTTGACATCAGGTTAAAGAAGAAGAAGAAGAAGAAGAAGAAGAAGAAGACTTGCAGCAGAGATTATGGACAAAATGATCTTGGAGTCAAAGGCAAGATGAGAAGAGACAGAAGAGCGCAAAGACACTTTGTGTCATGTCTGGTGAACAGGGGCGTGGAGATGGTTGGTGGAACAGTGGAGGAGTGCGATGGAGGAAGATGATCCTCTGTGGTGACACCATGAGAGCTGCAGCCGTCACACAAATATAAAAAGAAGATCATTCCTCTCTGCTCTGGGGGAATTTATTTTTTTTGCTGATACTTGAAATCTGTTGTGGTTTGAACTGTCTTCTGTCCTCAGGTCCAGTCTCAGAGGTGGACACTCAGACCTGCTGACTCAGTAGAGTTTTATACTGAGTGGAATTTTATGGGATTTTCCAAATTTCCAAAAACCCATTAATTTGTTCTGCCCATGAGGTGATGGGTCAAAAAAGACAAAGTTCTCCCAGAGCTCCAACTCTTTGAAGTGACACTGTCGTCACTGCGGGGGGCGCTAACGACCTCGTCAGTTTGATAATGTTGGCGTTGCCACAGAACACACAGGAAATGTTAGATAACAGAGCAGACGCTGATGACATCAGAAGCTCCAGCGTTAATAACATCTCACGTCGGTGTGTAAACTGTCGGCCTTCCATTACAGGCCCATCAGCAGCGCCACAGCTCTGTTACAACCTGTAATTGCAGCGTCGCGCTGAGGAGAAATTACAGAGTGAAGAGAAATAATTATTATAAACTGAGTCACATTTTAAGAGTGAAAACCGACTTAACACAAATCTGTTGCTTGGAACGTGCAGCAACAACCTGTTGTCAACTCTTCACTTTTGCCTCTGAGCAACTTCACACACGACACACACGTCGGCCGCTGCTCTGGGACCAGGTCTTCACTGCGTCAAAGTTACTCACAGTATCCTGTTCTTAGAATCAATACAGATGGACAGATGGTGGACGAACTACAGACAAACTACAGGTAGAAGACAGAAGAAATGCAGCGCATGAAGTTCTTTCTGCCTGAATCTTCTTATCTTGTAGATTCTAACCGGTCTGGTAGCAGAAAGTTATAGGCTGTGTGCACCAGATAAATCCTTGTTAATTCTGGTAGGAAGATTTTATAGGTAGGAAAATATTTCAGAAAACCAAAAATTCAATTTATGAAGGAACTTATCTGCCACAACTTAACGACCGGTCGGTGAAAATTTTAAGAGACATTTAATCAGACTGTGGAACAAAAGAGAACACCACCTGAATCACAGGCTCAGCCTAACAATCCTATCATGAAAGGCTACTGTAGTAACGTCAACAGTTCTATGCTAGCTAAGAATGTGTGAGGACGATGAGATGATGAAGGTGATTAGCTGTTCACTGACTAACTTGTCTTCAGACTAATGATTTTGGCCAAACTCCACTATGTGAAGGTAATTAGTCGTCTCCTCATCAACACGATGTCCCTGAAACAGAACAACACACTATTATCACAGCAGCCAATCAGAGTCCGGGAATTTCCCCTTGGCATCTTGGGGCATTAATGATAATAATCCTTATTACGGAAGTACACCTGTCAATCAACACCTGTCAATGAGGCCTGGAAGGACTCAACTCTGATGTCACCTTAGAAAGGCTTCACATTATTGGTCAATGGTTAGCATTTCCTGCTAAGATACAAACATATACATGTGTAAGATGTATTAATATATATGTATATATATATATATATATTTATATATATATGTGTGTGTGTGTGTGTGTACATATACTGTATGTAAATATATGTATATGTCAATATATGAATGGTGTATATTTGTATATTTCCTACTGTAACTTGTAAATATGTACATACCAGGAAATACACACACATAAATATCTATATATGTATACACATATACAGTATTTATGTATATATAAAAATATATATTCACACATAGATCTATATGTGCATAAATACAAGAGTTTTATCATGTATTTATGTATAAACATATATGTGTGCATACGTATATAAATACATATACATGTAGGTATATGTATAAGCATGTGGGAAGTATAAGCAAGTATGCAAGTATATATGTATATATGTGTATATATGTAGGTACATAATATATGTATGCACCAACATATATTATTTTATATTATTATTATATAATTTAATTAATTTCTTTGCAGTCATAACCATCTTAAAGTCTGTTGTTATGGCAGAACCTCTGAGTTCCGGGCCGAGCCCTGACACTGACACTGATGATGTCAGCAGAAGAACTCTGGTTCAACTTCTACTGGTACAAAACAAACGGGTTCACCAGGAGCTCTGAGGTTCCACATGAAACCAGAGCTGGAACAAAGACGGTGCCAGTGTTTGTTGGCACGGCCTCGGGATCGTCACTGGGACACACACACACACACACACACACACACACACTCACACACATGGTGTCAGTGTGAGGACCTGTCCAGATTCTGGTCCATAACCAGCACTAACCCGCTGACCGGTCCTCACCCATCACACCTCTACATTCCTACACACTCACTAGCAGCAGCGTGCGGCGTCCAGACGTGAGAGTTTTTCTCCTTCTTCCCTCCGGTTCCCACAGCCTGTCAGTGGAAACCTATCGAGGGGAAAATATTTGGCTTCCAGGCCTGGACCAGAGAGCAGCAGAACCCGACCAACCTCAGAGCCGCTCCAAGTCAGGACGGAAGAAAGTGGGAGCAGCTCCGGGGCAAATACCACTCTGTCTGAGCGAGAAGGGAAAACATGGAACCTGAGCGACCTCAGTGGACCGGGGTTCACACCAAACCACCACGGGTTGGACCTCGGCTCGGCTCGGTTCTAAGTAGCAATTAGACCAATTAACAGATTCTGAAGGAAACATTATTATTTCTGGGTCAGATTATCCAGATATTCCCAGATTAATCCCTGTCTAGACCATTAGCCCTGAAATACCACCACGCTTTTACAACATTTTCAGAAATTGAATTTTTCTCTAACCTTTGGCAGGACCGCACGTTTGGTTGAAAATAAACCACAAAGAATTTTCCAGCAAATGTTAAGAAAGGACGAAAACAAGGAGGAAAAAAAAAAAAGAATCAACAAGAGGATAATTTTCTGTTCTAATGAGCGGTTGTGGATGCAGACAGTGATCAGAGTCGGTGTCAACTTATCTCAGCATCAACCGTCAGGCCTCACACTCCACAAAATGAAGTCTGAATATTGAAATGTGCCACCCAAGAGTGGGGGGTTCCACGCCCCGCCTTCCTTCTCACCAACGCTACGACCTGTCCGTCAAATTAAAAACCGCAACTGGAGCCAGAGGCCCGGGTCCAACTGGAAATGTGATATATGGGTCGTGAAATACTGTACTGGATGGAGGAGGACTTGGGGGAAATGGTGAAGGTATTTATCATGGAGGTGGTCTGCTGGAGCGTGACTCTTAGATTCAGGCTAATAGTCGGAGGCGCCTGCAGCACAGTAACAGAGCGGGACCAGAGCCGCAGAGGAATGTTCACCGGGCCGTTTAATGGTGCAGCGCTGGGCAGAGACACTAAATCATGGAGGTGAAGTGTTTTCACAGTCAGGGATCAGAATCCAAGAAGAGTCAGCAGGTTACAGAGCGCTGCTGACAGGACTGTGATTGGTGCAGAGCTCAGAGCTGCTGAGCTTGGATATTTACACAGCACTACTGTTCAGGTGGGCAGCAGTCGTAGCCCAGGTGGGCTGCAGATGTAGCCCAGATGGGCAGCAGTCGTAGCCCAGGTGGGCAGCAGTCGTGGCCCAGGTGGGCAGCAGTCGTAACCCAGGTGAGCTGTAGTCGTAGCCCAGGTGGAGCAGCAGTCGTAGCCCAGGTGGGCTGCAGATGTAGCCCAGGTGGAGCAGCAGTCGTAGCCCAGGTGGAGCAGCAGTCGTAGCCCAGGTGGGCTGCTGCTTCACCAAAATGATTCTTTTATCACAACCATTAAATATTTGTCGTCAGCTTCATATTTCCACCTACAGCTACACTGTGCAAAATGTTTCCTGATTTCAGTCACACAACAATCGTTGATGGTTCTCAAGTTGTGGCTCAGTTGAACCGTTCAAGTCACTCAGTCTACACTGGGGGTTAGTGACAGGAACCGTTACCTAACAATCAATCAAACATGTTTAAAGACATGACATCATGACCCATTTGTCAGACTCTTCATCCAGAGCAGGTCCAGGAGTCAGTTGTGTCCTGTCTGGTTCTTCAGTCTGATCAGTCCAATCAGAACCGACCACAAGTCGCGAACTGACAACTGACAAGCACTGACATTCACTGACACAGTGTGAGCCATTGATGGATGCAACAATTGAAGAAAAAAAAATCACAATCTCTGTCGACTTAAGAGAGAATTCATCTATGGCTGATGACGGTTCTCAACATAAAGGTCCCAAACCTTTTCTGGCCACAGAAAATAAAAATTAACAACGTGTTAACTACAGATGTCCAATCATTTCAGTCAGACACCAAATCTTCTGATATCGTTTAATGCTACAGCTTGTCCCCAACACTGAGGTCAACATCTCTGGACCCCTTCTCCAAACTAACAGTCAACGCTGAAGAAGAATCTTGGATGAAACATTTCCCAAAAAACATTCCCAAAAGTCCAGTTTCCAAACTAAACCCTTTAACGTCCACTGATTGTCCAGGCCTTAAATCAAAACCACAGGAACTCACCAGTCACAGGACTGAAACCTGCTGTTGTCCATTTGACATCATGTGTTTGTTGTTGCCCATGTGGAATGGTGGGAGGAAGTGACATCACCTGACCTGGAAGTAAAGTATATATATAAAAAAAACTATTTTTAGGTAGTTGATTCTAATTGTTTTTTTAAATAAATATATTTTTAGACAGTGATCAAATACATAAAATAGATAATATTAAAAATAGATAAAATGTAAAATGTTCTCCAAGTAACTGGGTGTTTTTAGAGTTCCTCCCACAGCCCAGGTGTCCAGACAGGACAGTACGGTACAGTACAGTACGGTACAGTACAGTACGGTACAGTACGGTACAGTACAGTAGCTGTAATTCTCTGACAAAACCACCAAGTGCTGTGGCTTTGTAGCTAAAGTCAGTCACACACTGTGGGAGTGAATCTCAGGGTTGTCGGTTCAAAACTCATTCATTTTGAGCTCCGTAGGGGACACATCGTCCACTGTGGACAGAACTGCTTTGGATAAAAGCAGCTGTGAGATGTTTTGAAGTGTGGTTTGAATAAGGACGAGGATGAAGGTCAGTGGTTGGAGAATCTTCACAGTTTCTCTGTGAGACTTGATGATAATGAAGCTCATCAAACAAAAGTTGTTCCATTCAGTGATCAGAGGGAAAAGACACAGATGATGATGATGATGATGATGATGATGACGTGTTGTGGTCAGTCTGCTCTGCCAGTGCTGCCCCCTGTTGGTTTTCCTGACTGGTTTTCTCCTCTCTGGTCTTGTGGTCAGTGTGGCAGGTTGAGGTCAGAATCCCGTTGTGACATGTTTGTCCCACAGTCAAAGGTGAGGAGGTCAGGAGGACGTCCAGTGATGATAAATCCGTCCACACTGCACAACTTTAAAAATGCACCTTCTGGTCCAGAAGATACTGTGTGTCCCCTGGTTTTCAGATATGAGTCAATTTGCTGAACTGGGTCATGGAGCCTTGGACCCGTTGCCCTCACACCTGACCAGGCTGCCGTGGGCTCCAGACCACAGAGAGGAGAAAGGATGACTGGGAGAAACATGGCAGAACAGACAGGATGATTTGTTGACGAGTCTGGCTGCAGACGTTTCTTCCTCCGTCTTAGATTCCTGAGAACCCAGCCATTGTGGAAAACCTCTAACCAGACTTCCAACTGGATTCCTGCTCTCAGGGTTGACCGCTGGAACAGATACAGCCTCAGACTGACTCCTGTGTCTGAGGTCTGTATTTATACACAGCTCACTGTAATGTTTGGGAAAAATCCTAAGTTTTTATTTCAATTTCATTTGCTCTTTGTCCCAGAATCCATGTCCTTGGTGTGAAACTACGAGGTCCAACTCCTGGGATCAAAACGAGGATCAAAACCCTGAACCAAGAGGAACCAAACGCCTTTAAGGCTCCAATGAGTCCACAGAACAGTCCTGACGCGTCCAACCATAGTTGTCTCCTCTCCTCTGCTGTCACACGGTCAAACAGTATTTTGTTTTTTTAAACCTGGGATATTTCAGGAGGAGAAAGAGCAGATATAGAAGGATTATTCCCACAGTTCAGAGCCATTAGAACTGAGACAAACATAATTATGCTGATGTTTCAGATTTCTGCCAAAACGTTACACAGCGTCAGAGACTTGAGTGTAAACGTCAGTGTTTTACCAGCTCTCAAACATAATCACTAACAAATGTACATATCATGTGGACCATAACCAGGACTGAGGGGAGTTGGACCCGTCTCAGGCTGAAGTTACACAGGTACCAGGTTGGTCCAGGTTTTAATAATCCTGGTCTCCATGGACCAAGAGTGGAGACATTCCTGGAGACAGTGGAGACCACGTTCTGTACAGAACCTGCTGGAACAACAGAAATCCATCAAACAACAGATATGATGAAGTGAGATATTGAAGTAAAAGGGTTTAAAGCTTTGAAGCTTTGGGTCAGGACTGAATGAACGTGGGCCCAGAATCAAGGGCCAGAAATGACCTTTCTATGAGGGTGGAGCTTGGAGCTGCTCCTCCACATGGGCATTTGCATCTTATGCCTCCTGGTCACCTCCCTCAAGAGGAAGACCCAGGACACTCGGCCGGACTCTGACATCCATGAAGACGCATAGGGTCCAAACCAGTCCTCCCGCCAAAGACCAGAAGACCCTGTGGAGACTGGTCTGGTCTGGTCTGGTCTGGTCTGGTCTACATCCTTCCCTGAATCCCAGAGAAAGGTATCTGACCTGGGCTGATCCCAGCCTGGTTATTCCAGGGGCCAGATACTGATCATGTCCAGTCCAGTGGGTCCAAAACCAGACCCAAACCCCAACATCAATTACGTCTTCACTTCTCCCTGAATTTATGAACCTCCAGTTTGATCAGCTTCAAAACATTCAGACGTGTAACACAGAAACACCGAGTGTGAGGAGTTGAATCTCTCCAAACATCTCCTCCTCCTCCTCCTCCTCCTCCTACCACCCAAACTCTGACCGCCGCGCCGTCTGACAGACCCGTTTTCTCTTCACCCTAAAAACGACTGCTTTCATTTTTAACATCCTAAATCTGGCAGTGCCGCGGCGCCCTACATCATGTTGTCAAGTCGGGATCCAAGCTACACAGAGAGAGAGAGAGAGAGAGAGAGAGAGAGAGAGAGAGAGCATTCCACGCGAGGAGTGTTTCAGCAGGATTATTGGATGTCATGTATGAGACGGCCCAGGTCCAGAGCAGCACGGCGAGCGTGCCAGAGACGGAATGTTTCAGCGTATATAACTGTGTGATGCTCAGATCACCCAGAGAGAGAAAACACCACCGTCTGACGTGGTTCCATCTGAGACCACGAGAACAGTCGGGTTCCACCCTTGGGGAACGTTGGTGGAACCTACCTACCTATCTATATATCTATCTGATAGATAGGCAGTCTGTCTGTCCGTCTGTCTGTCTGTCTATCTTTAAATCTCAACAGGGGGCGCTGTGGCCTCCAACCAGTGACTCAGCAGCAGCAGCAGGAGTTTAGCACCAGCACCTGGTCAGTGCTGCGGGTCCACAGCTGTGGTTCTGTTTGCGGTGGTCGCTGACCTTGGCCTTGACCTTGACCAGGACGGCAGCTGTGTCTCTGACCTCCCTGTGGGACAGTGGGTGATGATCTTTTTCCTGCAGACACACCTGCAGGTGGACCAGAGTGATGGACAGAGACAGAATCTAAAGACTGACATTGGTTTTCCACAGGTTCGTTTATCACCACTGACCACCAGGGGCTGTCATTACAACTGTTTTGGAAACTATGTAAGCAATAACTCTGCTGTTTAAAAGCCTATAACCCTATAACCCTATAACCCTATAACCCTTCTTTCCTTTCCTGACTCTTCCTAATATCTGCTTTTTTTACAAATGCAAAGAAGATATAAATGGTTCTACCTAGTCAGTCCAGCAACAGTCAAAACGACCCAGCAGCAACAGGAAAGAATGAACTTCAGTCAGTGTGAAATAAATAGAATTCTTAGCTGAATCAACCTTCTGACTCCTGCCACGAACCTGTTTATAGCTGCTTATATTTATTCAATGGATTCTAATGGTCAAAATGACCGCTAGCGGGTGTTCTAGCATTGTTTAAAAAACAACTCTTGTTTTAGTTTGAATTTTTATTGATAAACTTTTACTTTATTTTCCCCAACCTTGTCACTCTCAGGAGTCTGTGTCTCCTGTCTCCAGTTCACAGAGTTCATCCTCTGTGGATCATCCACCCGCAGGACGGTGGTGCAGTGAGCGAGGATTTAACTCACCCATCTGACAACTCTCTTTTATTCTAAATATTTTCTCTCCTGCTCCACAACCAGTCAAAGGTCATCAACACAAGCCCCACCGTCCTCCCCCATCCTCCCCCCGTCTCCCTTCTCCACTCTGATTATATCTACTGACTCTCACCGACGTTAGCGCCCCCTCTGACATAGAGTGTGAAGGTAACACAACTCTACACGTTGGCAAACCTCGTTGTCAAAACAGTGTTTTTTTTTTTTTTCCTAACAGAATAAATGTGTAAAATCCCAGTGGTCTGCAGTAACCTGCTCCGACACATGGTCCTGGTCCTGGTCCTGGTCAGAGGACAGTGATACTGCACAGCCAGTGTAAGACTTTGTTTTCCACAGCGGCGTTCCCAGGTGGACACGTGTGTAACGTTTCACTTTCCATTCCCTGAGAACCTCCGTCCTGCTGCTTTCTGACTTAAAGCAAAACCAAATGCCTCCACGGACACTTGATATTTGAAGTTAATAGTTTCTTGATTTTCTGCCAACGGATCTTTCTGACTTTTTTTTTGCCTTTGTGTAACAGCACACACTCCTCCACCACCACCACCTCCTCCACCTCCTCCACCACCTTTTTTCACATGATGTAGAAATTAGAGCCTCAGCTCCAGACAACTGCTCTCTGTTTGGATGGTTGGAGGTTTTATGAAGAAGTGACTTTGGCTTCATCTCATGTTCGATGAAAATGATTCACTTTAACAAGATGAACCTGAGGTGGAGACGTTGATGCTGTCAATCAACTTCATCTGCTTCATCATCAGCTTTGGACCAGAGTCAACGTGAAGCTCCAGGGTTCACCTCCTGATGAATCTTCAGCAATTCTTTACTTGGAGCCCCTAGAGACCTTAGCACCGCCCCTGTGGATGAGATGAACGACAATCTTCACAGAAACAACTTCTCTGGATCATTATTATTATTATTGTTGTTGTTATTATACTGTTGTATTAAAGTGTTATTGTTTGGTCTGTTTGCGAAGCGACGTCACAGTGAGGCCACCTAGTGGCCACTGGCCATGATGTCAGTGTCACAGCTCGGGTCCTTCAGGCCTGGCTGACCCTCAGGCGGTCTGGCTGGTCCGGCCCAGTCCACCCTTCGTCGTTTCATCATCGTCGTCCCTGACGGAGAAGCATCATCATCATCATCATCATCAGGTCCAGATGAGCTCATGGTTCTGACCGTGTCGTGGAGGATGGATTAACACACACCGCGGCTTTAATGCATATTTCCATAAACTCACACACAGCTCAGCATGTGACCGAGACGCAGAGAAGGAACCTGAACCTGGAGAAGAAAAAAACAGCCATGTTTTTACTGTTGCCAGGGGCAACCGGACCCAAACACCCGGAGAGGAGTTTGACATGTACTTCATTTCTCTGCACGCACGCACACACACACACACACACACACACATCCATAACATACGTAGAGGCGGCCGTGCATGGTACACACACTCCAGCACATAACGTGAGCGCTGACTCCACTTCCCCGTTCCCTGGAGAGTCCCAGGCGTTTTCCAGCAGAACTCCGGGTATTTTCCAGCTCTGGCCTCGTCTCCATCAGCCTGGCCGTCCTACAAAGACTCCCTGGCAGTAAATCCACGGCTCAGCGTGTTATGGCGCAACAGCTCCGACAAAAAAGAAATGTCACAGGCCGCGCTGCCAGACCACAGCTAACGGCCGGCTAAAGATGTGGACGGCGGCCAAGAGGGGATTCCTGCTCAACGCACGTCAGTGGAGGGAGGGGCCGGGGGCTGAGTATGTGAGTGTGGACCAGTCTGGACCCGGTCAGAACAGAACTCCCTGTAGAAAGGTGGAGGTGGAATGGCACCGAGGAGGAGGAGGAAGGAGGAGACGTCAGAGACATAATGAACACAATGATGACGTTTTCCGTGGATCAAAAACAAATTGAGTTAAAAATAGTCAAGTCAAACACGATGACGTGTCCTGACATTTCAGGCACAGACACAGACTCACGTCAGGACAGACAGAAGGAGCGGGTTGTCCAGCAGGTTGGGGCGATAAAGGACGAAGGACGGAAACTGATATGAACAAGTCAAACATTTCTGATCCAAAACAGACTTAATGGATTTAATGATCATTTAACCTGTGCTTTCATTTACACCACATTAGTTTCCCATTAATATCAACTAGTTTGATTACATTAATAAAATATGGGGAAAAAAGGTCACAAGGTGCAGAGGAGGAGGAGGAGAAGGAGAAGGAGCAGGAGTCCAGGTCCCGAGGATCAAGTGTTCAGAGCAGAGGAGACTGAGGAGAAGAATAGAGTGGAGTCAGGATGGAGAAGAAGGAGAGTCAGCTAAGGTGGAGGGATGGTGGTGAGACCAGCCATGATGGATGGATTAGAGACAGAAGACAGAGCTGGAGGTGGAGGAGTTAAAGATGCTGCTGAGTTTCTCTTCAGGAGAGACAAGGATGGACAGGATCAGGAATGAGGTGATTAGAGGGACAACACAGACAGGAAGGTTTGGAGACAAAGAAGCTAGAGAAGACAGATTGAGATGGTTTGGACATGTCCAGAGGAGGGACAGTGGAGACATTGGTAGAAGAATGATCCTAGAGATGGAGCTACGAGGTAGGAGACAAAGATGAAGTCCAAAGAGATGATAATCTTCATTTTTTCAGAATAAATGATTTATATTAGATTACAATTAATTACATAATAAAAATCTGAAATCATTTCAATAAAAAAGACCAAAATAAAATCAATGTCTCCAGTCTGGGCCACAGCATGAATTCAATTCACATTAAATCACCAAAAAAATGAGAACAGCCCTCAAATCAAATCCTTCAAGGGTGTCAAACATATGGCTCGGGGTCCCAAACATGTACATATTCAATTTGAGCTGCTAGAGGAATAAAAAAAAGACACACAATATAACATTATATGTTTAACTGAGTCGTTATATGAATGAATAATAAATAAAAATGTTATTAGTAGTTAATTGTGTTGTTAGTGCAGTGGTCTGAGTCACTTCACCTTTTAATTTGTTTAGATCTGAATTCACTTGTTTCAACAGAGACTGAACATCATCAGGGTTTGATCAGTGAAGTCACGCTGCTGACACTGAGCTGGGAGACAGCTGAGAAGTGAAGAAGAACATGACATATGGAGAAGGTGGAAGGATGAGAAGAGAAGGTCCTGGTTGATGAAACAGCTGCCTGTTGTTGTCCCTCTCAGCTCAGAGAACGTCTTCATCACTTCAAGGATCAGATGGTGGAATCAGAGAAGGACAGAGAAGGAAGAATGTCTCAGACAAGAGAGAGGGGTGAAGTGGGTGGAGGTGGTGGAGGTGGAGGGTGATTTCACAACACATATGCTTGTTATCATTGTGCTGGATCTGGACCATGATGACTGTTTTAGCAGTCGCTGCACGATATTCACACACACAGATTTGGCTGCTGCTGCAGAAGAGATTCAAGGAGCAGGATATTTATTGTTGCTGTGTGAGTCCATGTGCTGCTCTGTTCCCTCAAACATCCCCCATGTCCCAGGAGTCTCCTGCTGGGACCTATTATTCCTGCGGCAGCGGGCCCTGGAGAGTGGAGCTCTGTGAGAGGACCACAACTTTCCTCTGGTTCTCAGCGTCTCCTGTCGTGAGTTTCATCTCTTACCTTCACGTACCCGACCCTCGTAAACACAGAGAAACAGATTTTTTTTTTATTTCCCGACTATTCCAATTTCCAACGTCCAAATTTTGAAAGTTTACTGAACGTGTTAACAATTTGTAAACGTTCCGTTGACTTGACTTTAGTCCATTTTTTCATTTTTTGAATAAAGTGCCAAAGGTTTTTTCCTCCTAAACATTCATGAGATTCCACAGCGAGTTCCGGAACACATTTCTAAACAAACCGTTTCTCCGACTCCTTCCAGGTGTTTTTCATTTCACTCTTTTGGCCACGACCGGCGGCCGACGTTGGCCGTGTGGTCACGGTGGTCGTCGTCGTGGGTGAAAACCTGGACCCGTCATGTGTTTTGACTGAACTGTATCTCCTACACAATTGGCTTCACACAGTCGAGCAACAACAGAGTGAGTGAAACACTGTCCTATGAACCCCGTCCAGAAAAGCCAAGAAGTTCTGGCTGCTGCAAAACCCTGAGACACAATGTTTTGATCAGAAATAGAATAAATAAATAACTTTTGTTAAAGTCCAGAACTTTCTGATTAAAAATCCTCCACTTCTTCCAAATGATTACAGTCAGATCCAAACCATGACAACAGAAATGTTGACATCACACCTCGTAAAGGCCAACGGGCTGTGACACACGTGGACACCATCATTTGTGAGGGGTGGGGCTTGTCACCTCTGGACCTCAGAGACGTCAGAACGCAGCAGTTGTTGGACTTTGTCTTCCATCATGGAGCAGCAGCTGTTGCTGTTGCTGATGCTGCTGCTGCTCCATGATGAAACTCACCCTGGTTCCATGCAATCACTGGTGTTTGACGAGGACTGTGAGGTAACACTCAACACTCACATCAGTGTCACAGACTTCATCATGATGTAAACATCTCGCACAGACGTCCCAGAATATGATGCTGAATGTGGGGAAAATAAAGAACTAAAATACATCAGACCTCCAGGTGAACTGGACCTCCGTCAGTGGAGCTGTGTTTGAACCACGGAAAAACCAGAACTGGATCATTTATGATCCTCAACGTCGTCAGAGCCATTAGTGCAGGAGATAAAGACAGAGAAGAAGAACAAAAACTTCTCTTCTCTTCTTTTCTGCTTGCGTTGCTACAGCATCTCCATCTCCCCCTGTCCTCTGTCTCTTCAACTCTGACTCCAACTACCTCCATGTCCTCCCTCACTGCATCATCAATCTGCTCTATGTCTTCTACAAATATAATCACTGTCCCTCCTCTGGACATGTCCAAACCATCTCAATCTGGCTTTTCTAAACAACAACTCCTTCATTTACCATCTTATCTGTATCTGTATTTTTGCCTTTCTATCTGTCTGTGTCTCTGTGTCTCTGTGTCCAACAATAAGTCAGCGCCCCAGATTGGAGGGACACAAACTAATAATTCCATGTTTGATTTTTTAAGAATCTGTCAGAGTTTGTATGAAGCAACGAGTCTTGAAGGAAAAACTGCTGTCGGTGCAGAAACCAAGGGTTGAATTCCTGGTTGAATCCTTATCTCCAACATGTGCTCGGACGTTTGCTGTTGGAAAGAAAACTCCACCAAACAAACTTTTGACTAATGTTTTCTGAGGAAGAAGAAACAATTAAATAAAACAGCGTGTGTTTCTTGGCAGCGGGTCAGCTGACCAGCGCCGACTTCCTTATCTCTCAGAACTGTGATCTGTGGAACGCAGCATCACTTTCTCTGTGTCTGTTTTATGTGCAGTAATTAGATTAAGAAGAAAAACAGTTTCTTCGACTCCTACGTCCTGAACGCCGACGCTCGCCGCAGATTATGAGCTCGCTCTTCTCTGGACTGCGGCGTCCCAGAGGAACTTGAATGGAATCCTTTCAGAACCCTGTCGTCGGGCCATGCCAGATCTGCTGCAAATGAAGTGGAGTACAGGAAAATTAGCTCCGAAAATTCCCTCCTGGACTCGTCCTGGCTGCCGTCCACTCGCTGCCTCCAGCCAGCGCTCTCAGAGTGAGTGTGTGTGTGTGTGTGTGTGTGTGTGTGTGTGTGTGTGAGAGATTAACCCTGTGTCACTGATAACTGAGCGTGTGCTGCTCTACGTCCAAACTGTGGAAATAAAGTCCAGAGCTGAGAAGTTCTGATAAGTTGTGAAATCTCAGCTCAATTTCCATGATGTCACGTGACACCAATAAAAATCAATGATTTTCAATGAATCCAATTTGAAAACCAATCCCTGCAGAACCACGGTTCCTTCAGTCCAAACAGAACCTTCAACTGCACAGACTTTCATTGACAATCACTGGGTCACATGACCTGAGGGAGCGGTTGTGGACTGGATGGTGTTTCTCCATCTGTTTGTGAAGATTGTCCTTCACCAAGGTCTCGTTGATACAAACACGAGGACATTTTCCTCTGACCAATGACATGATGTCTGGGTGTTTGTCAAATCTGCTGGGATCAACACAGGACTCTGAGACCTGGACTGACTGACTGACTGACTGACTGTCACATACAGACTGTCGTACTTGACATCTTGCTCACATTCACACATTTGGACGATAAAACAGGAGACAACGTTGTCAAATCCTTCTGTTCTACGTCTGTCTCCGACTCTGTGTCTCTTCCTCTGCTATAAAACTGTCTGCATGTCAATAATTACACTCAGAGCCAATCAGCAGGCCTCTTTCTTCCCTGCCTGGTGAAGAAGAAACACACACTAACATCCATCAGACTGAATGACTTTTGGTTGTAGTGGAAAAACTGCATGTGTTTTGTTTTTCCTGCAACTGAAACTAAAGAACGACTGATGAGCAATTATTGCAATTACACCAGAGGGACAATTAATCGTCCCCACATGTCAATAATGCCTGTCTGCACGTGGAAGTGTTCGACGGCAGCTCAGATTCTGTCTGTCACCGTGTCTGTACTGACATGTGGCTCCAACATGTCAGCGAACAGAGCAGCGCGACGGGGATCGACAGGAAACCTGTGGAACAGCAACTCTTGTCAAAGTCAGGTTGGAAATGTTCTTCAAAAGTTCTTCAAAAAAATCTGAATGGAACCTGAAGAAGTGTTGTAGAGATAGTTGATAGTATTCAAGGAAAGGAAGTGTAATGATGCTTGAGGAGTGGCAGAGAAGTAGGGACCAGTGGTGCTGGAAAGGTTGCAATTGTTCTGACAGGTGGAAACTTGAATGTAGGACAAATAACAGACAAATGATTTTCTCCAGCAAGAATTATCGTTCATATGGTTCGACTCCCTCTTCACTCAAACACCAGAGCTTCACCGTCGCTGTCTTAAAGTTTGGTACCAGAGCAGATCAAACAAAAGAAATTTTAACAAACAAGAGAATGTCCATCTGAAAGACATGAGAAACTTGTCCCACCTGGGTCCATGCAGATGTCCAGGAGCATCAGGGACAGAATCCCACCCAGCTCAGCTTTAATGAAACCAAATGTGTCTTCTCCTGTCCTACATTACTGCTCTAATAAATAACAAGACAACAATCAGGAGACCAGGTCTTACATCTGAGGAATGTCTCATTCCCAGGCTCATGTTATAATAACATGGCCGTCCATCACAGACGGGCCTGTGATGGACAGACCCGTCTGTAGTTCAGGTCAAACAGTGTCGTGAATCAGACCCTAAACCACATGTTGTCGCTGTCACTTTCAGGCGTCCAGGATCCAGGACTGTTTTCTTTCCCTGACAGATGTCTCCTGATCTGTATCTTCAAAATAAAAGTGTCTGCAGAAGAAAAGGGAGGAAAAGTTCTGAGCGGAGTTGAGCCGTGATTCATGTCAGGGGGTTTGAGGGGTGGAGGGGGGCGTGTTGTGTTCCTGCAGCGGGTGATGAGCCACATGACGCTGCTCCATCACGCTGCTCTGAAAAGCAGATTACATCAAACCAGATGTTTGATCCCAGAGTCAGGAGGACGGGTCGTTATCAGAGAAGGTTTACAGGAACCAGCCAAGAAAACTGGGGAGATGTTCCTGAAACAAACCTGCTGCGTACCATAGAAGAGCTGCTAGTTATGTTAGTTAACACCAGGACACGACCTCCGTCACCTGATGGAGTCTCTGTCACACTTCAATAAAGGCTAAATAATCATCATTTTGAACCAATCAAACAGCAGAGACTCTAGATATTCCTTCATTCCTTCATCTCCATCCTCTTCTCCACTACTTGGTTTCAGGGTCTGGAGTCTCCACCACTGCCACCCAAATCACACAGCAGTGTTTGTTGACACCCAGATGTGTTTCCTCTCTCCTGATTGGTCCAGATCAATAATCTGTTTCAGAAATCCATGCCCTGTTCCTAGAAGATTGTTTCTGTGAAGTCCATGTGTTTGGAGGTCCTCTGTTGGAGAGGTCCATAACCTCGGAGGATTTTCACACTTTAAAACTACACCTGCTACACCTGAAGGGCGCCCCCTCCTGCTGAATGTGCGGTGAAGATGACGGGCTCCTTCAGCTTCTCTGAGCCGTTGAACTGATCTGCCTCTTCAGTCTGGGATGTGTTGGTGAAATGAAAACCTGGATTAGAGCAGAAATCGTTCTTCTTCAACATCTTCTTGGTCTTTGTTGCTTCACTCCAGTCCATCCTCCTCCTCCTTCTTCTTCAGAGTGAAGCTGACTTGGCTGACGTTCTGTCAAACACTGTCAGGTTGAGTTAAGGACCTGACGTTGACACAACACAGACATTTTACTCTGGTCTGAAGCAGAACAGTGAAAACACCACTGACATTAACGACACTTGTCAGAAGAATTAGTCGATGGTTTGAACCGTTTCTTCTCCTGCTGCGAAGAATGAAAAACAAAGAATTATTTCCACTGAAACTGAAAATATATACGACGTCTCGATATGGTCCAAAAATATAATGTAAGATTACGATATCAACTGTTGCCAAAGTAGGTCTGGTGACAACAATAAAGGTGGGTAGTTGTCATTGCTAGTTTGGGAGGAGCGGCAGAGAAGTAAGTGAGCGGTGCAGAAAAGGTGAGGATGTTGGAAGTGTCAAGATGGAGAAATCATCGCTGGACTCTTTCATTCTCCTCATTGGAAAAATGTAAAACGTAGAATTCGATTTTATCCTGATGAGGACACAGAGGTCATCGCCACCTGTTGGTAACATGTAGGAATTTTTCCGACTCAGCTCCTCGTCCTTGACTTTGACTGTGAACGTTTTGTCAGTGACAGGAAACAACAGTCATTTTCAGAGGAAGTGATTACTTTACCACAGATGAACACAGCGATCTGTTACAGAGGACTTGGCCGAGAAGACCTGTCGTCACTGGACTCCAGCGGAGATGATATCCCAGCATGCTGTGCACAGCTGCAGATCACTGATGGAGAAAAAACCTCTCCTCAAACACAGACCTGACAGAGTCTCCCCCGGGGGAGAGGAGTTGAGGGAGAGAGGGATGGAGGGACAGGGGGAGGGACAGGGGGAGGGAGAGAGGGAAGGTTCTGAACGACATGATCTCGAAGGATCAACACTCGGACTCAAATTTGTTTTCTCTGGATCCCTGTTTTTGGAGGAATTAAACTACCACCCACTCAGTCCCACACAGACGTGTGTGGAGACCATGGACCACGAGAAGAGAAGAAGAAGACGAAGAAGAAGAAGACGAAGAAGAAGAAGAAGAAGAGGAAGACGAAGAAGACGAAGAAGAAGACGAAGAAGAAGAAGAAGAAGAAGAAGAAGACGTCAGTCGTTGGAGACATTTTTGTTCCATCCTGTGAGCAGACGGAGAAAAGAAATGGTAACGACAACAACGACGACGTGTATGGTCCAGTCTGTCAGTGCTGCCCCCTGTTGGTGACTGGTTTTCCTCTGTATCGCTGGTCTCTCATGGTCAGTGTGGAGGTTGAGGTCAGAATCCTGGGTCAATCAGCAGGATTTCAGATCGTGAGGTGATGATCGCTCGTCGTAACTTCTTGTACGTTACACAACATGAGTCACATGACTGAAAAATTGTAACCAGATCCAGTCATGAAGCAGACAGTGAACATCAGGCTGAGACGTCGGCTAAAATACAGAAACATAAATGAAAATGTTATAACATTTGTAACGTAATTGGGGTCGAGGATTGCTCAACCACGCCACCTACTGTACGCCTGACCACAGTGACTCCTCTTTACTTCATCACTACTTCACCTTGTACTGTAGTTTACTGTAGATCCACAGTCAACAGACAATAATCTGAGCTCTAATCTTGTTTGTCAGTCACTGCTGCTCCGTGTGTGTGTGTGTGTGTGTGTGTGTGTGTGTGTGTGTGTGTGTGGAATGCTGTGCTCTGGTCTAGACGTCTGATCCTCCTCGTCCTCTCCCAGGCTCCAAGAAGTCAAAATGTTGCAACCTGACATTTTCTGAAGCGTCAGACTGGAGATCTGGGCTTTGATTAAAAAAGTCATTTCAACTTAATTACAACTTTGTCTTCCATCATCATCATCATCATCATCATCATCCTCATCATCATCATCATCACTCTGGGTCCCTTCAATAAACAGCCTGGTCCAACTGTCTCCTGTTGTCCTCCAGACTGAACATCACTGAAGGCTTCACTCTCTGGTTGCTGTTACAGTTGTTGTTGCTGTTGTTGACTTTTCATCGACAACTTTATAAGTTGTTGATTCATAAAATAGAGATGATTAGATTATTGTTTTTAACCTAATTATTTCACAGATCAATTTAAGATAAAACTCAGTTTGACCAGAACCTTCTGACCCAGTTCATCCACTGGTGAAAACACAGTTTAACTCAGTGAATATTTGACAAAAACCTCCAACCTCTCTGTGATGGGAAGGACCGTGAGCTGAGATGTTCTCGCTGACAGACGTCCCCCTGCAGCCTGACCGGCTCGGCCACAGGTTCGTGGACGTCTCCTGGGAATCTGCTGCTGTGAGGACGGAGGCAGGAATCCCAGACATGTGAGTCACCTGAAGATCACGACGGGGACGACCACGCAGCGCTCGCCCTCCTCTGAGGTTGTACCACGGTGGAAAACACCAGAAGCATGTTTAGCTTCCCACAGATCCTGGAGACCGAGCCAGAGGTCGTGAGCTGACGGAGCCGTGGGGGGGGGGCGGTTCCCACTGTCCTCGACGACGTGGGGACTCTATTGACTTTAATGGTCTCATTAGTCGATGCTGGAGAAACAATATTGTCTCAGCAGACTTCAAAGGCTACAAAGAGAGTCAGGTTTCTGCCGTCAGACTGTAGGTGGTGTTGTGGTACCAGTGGAGACCAGGGGGAGACCAGGGGGAGATGTGGGGGGGGCGGAGCTGCTGGTACGAGGATAAAGAACAATAATGTGGTGAAAGCAAACAAGAGATTACAGCAACTGTTGCTCCTCTCAGCAGTCAGACAAGAATTTACATGGGAGAGAGAAGAGGAGACAGAAAATGTCCTGCAGGACAAGTGTCTTCAAGAAGAAGGAAGAACAACCAACACATTAGAGTCTGGGACCCTGGACTGAAGGGTCCTGAGACGGACCTGATACCTGGGACCTCCTGTAGATGAGACTCAAACGCACCGTCACGGACCCTGAACGTGTCATGAACAGGACAGAACATCTCTGGTTACTATGACGTGGACACCTCACAGTGGACGTTACTAACAGAACCCAGATCTGGACCGCAGTCGGGACAGTTGGCTGGAACAAACTCTCTTTTCATTTGCAGTGATCTTGTCAAACTTTGAGCAGATGGATGGATGGATGGACAAAAGATGGATCAGAAGATCAGACTGTGGGAAAATGAAGAAGAGAAAGAGACATAGAGAGAGACAGGGAGACAGGGAGACATAGAGAGAGACATAGAGAGAGACAGGGAGACAGGGAGAGAGAGAGAGAGAGACAGGGAGCCCAGTGATCTATGGTGTAGGTCTTCAGTCTGAGTCTTTTCTGGAACATTAAACAACTTAAGGAATGTTGAATTGAATCAGAATGATTTCCTTTTCATGTCATTGAATGTGTGTGTGTGTGTGTGTGTGTGTGTGTGTGTGTGTGTGTGTGTGTGTGTGTGTGTGTGTGTGTGTGTGTGTGTGTGTGTGTGTGTGTGTGTGTGTGTGTGTGGGTCAGTGTTTAGAGCAGAGTTTGTTTTCTAGAACTCTCTCCTCTCCTCACCTGCTGTCTGGGAATGTTCACCAGCTGTGTTCACACACACACACACACACACACACACACGGTGGCAGCGTCAGTGCTAAGCGGTCTGGTCATGTGACTGATGATGAAGATTTTCTTGACAGGAAGACAGTTGTTTCCGTGCGTCCAGATTCAGACACAGCAGCTAAACGTCAGTGTTGGTTTTTATCAGACAAACATCTGGATTTCAGGTCAGTGTGTGAGGCCGACACGGTGGCTGTGTGAGGTGGACAGACGGACAGTTGGACGGACAGACGGTCTGTGACGTCCACTGTCTGATCACAACTCCCTGGGAACAAAAGTCTCAGCCCTGAACTCAGTCAAACATCATCTACATGTGTGAGTACGTTCTGACCACACGGTGGAGAAGTGACTGGTGATGGTGCCTTACAGTGTGAGGGTTAGTGGTTCAAGACCAAGGTCAAAAGTCTGAGAGGATCAGGGTCTGGATGGACAGACAGATGGATCCAAACGTCATCATTTTTCGTCCCTCGTCTCCGTCAGGGTTGACGTCCAGTCTGGACCCTGAGCTTCAGTGACATCATCCTCCAGTAAATTCAATCATTTTAACTCCTTTACTTTAATCATCTAAGCACAGACACTGAGCAGAGCAGAGCAGATGATGTCTGTGGAGCATCCAGAGGGAAGTCACTCCAGGAGCAGAGAAAACAAACACATTCCACTGCAGTTGTAACAGGTGTCGCTGCTGCTGCTGCTGCTGCAACATCTCCAACCCTGACCTGCAAACACCAGCGCCGTGTGTTTTCCATCAGGAGGCTGAGACTCTTTGATCCCAGTGCCGTCCCACCTCGGGCTCCTGGTCCTGACTGGAGAGGAGCTTCTTCAGACTCTGTTTGAGACCTGGAGCTTCAAACAGGAGTTGAAAACACAACAAACAGGTGGAAGGTGTTGGCAGAAGAATCTGCTGAGGTCATGAGAAGATCTCAGAGGTTCCAGGATCCAAGTCGGTATAAAAGAAGGTCTGGACCAAACCCCCAAAAAGGTCACGGTTTGACGTCAAGATCAAGGACCATGGTGGTTTCATCTGGAGGAATGATCTGTTGGGTGAAGTTGGATGGATGGATGGATGGATGGATGGACTGGTCAGAGAACTGAGGAGAAGAGTTGGAGGAATGGACTGATGGATCTTCTGTCTGTCCAGTGAGAACCTGGCAGCTGGTGGATTAGAACCTGAAACCTTCCAGACCCAAGTCCACTTCCTTAACCTCTGGGCCAATGCTGCTGCCTCTGTGCTAATCTAATCTAATCTAATCTAATCTAATCTAATCTAATCTAATCTAATCTGAACATGTTCCTCAACATGTTCAGGTGCTGAGCAAACTGGAAAACTACTGTAGAAATCCTTTATACCAAACACAGTGAGAGAAGATGGACAAACACAGATGATTCCATGGAGAAGGAGGGTGAGGAGGAGAAGGAGGAGAAGGAGGAGGTGCAGGAGCAGGGGAAGGAGGAGCGGGAGGAGGAGAAAGAGGGTAAGAATGAAGAACCAGAGAGAGACGAGGGGAGAGAGGAGACCCAAGGCAGTTGGACGTGAGTGTCCAACTCATCTCAGCTCTTTCATTAATTATGTCCCATTAGGGTGGTGTAGAGGGGCGTGGCCATCATGTCACTGACACTTCTGATTGGTTGCAGGTGTGGCTGCAGCAGCAGTGGAAAAAGTGAGTCAGTTCTGACACAATTCTCTTCACAAAACACAACCTTAAACTGGCCGAAGGACAGAAGGACAGAAGGACAGGATTAGAAAAGTCTGTTTACAAGTCGCTGACTGACGCCCCCTGGATTACTCTGTGACAGCTGCAGATGTGCAGCTGGGTGTCGTCAGCAGTGACTCTCTGGAGTTGGAGACCGAACTAACGGTTGACTGAGATCGGACCTTCATGTGGACGCCACGTGTTTGTTTGTTTGTTGTGCTGCGGTCGCTCGCCGCATGGAAACGCAAACAATGCTACTACCTGTGTCCCACTGTTCCCGCCCTAAGAGTCACATGACCAGATTATTAGAAACATCACGAGGCACGAAAAATAAAGATTCTTCAGGTCAACGCTTTGGCCCAGAGTCAGTGTCTCTTTCATTGCTGTGACTTTGAGGGTTCAAATCCTGGGCAAGACCTGGAGGAACTGAAGGTACAGTTCCATCTGTCCAGTCACTGGACCACTGGACCACTGGACCACTGGACATGTCCTACCAAGGAACATGTTTGTCGTTCAGATCTTTAAATGTGATTCATCAGCAGCAGCCACTGTTTCTCCAACGTTGTTGGAGATCAGACTGGACTGTGGACGGTTGTCTTTGTCTGTTGGATTTGTTCAACCCTCCAGACCCAAGTCTGAAGATCCTGTGGATCAGGGTTCACCTCTGGTCTCAGTCTCAGTCTCATCACAACAACATGTTGGTGTGAAAAACTGTGGAGATGAATTTCTCCCATGAAAACACTGGGGTTTTTGAATGAACTTCCTTCACGTGGGATTAACTCTTGGATTAGTGATCCACGAGATGTTCCAGATGATTTTCTTTCCTCCAAACTCAGAGCTTCAGTTCTTCAGGCTGGACTCTCTGATCTTGGACCAGGAGACGCTTCAGGGTCAGATCTCATTTATATTTCTTGTCAAAATGAAGACAGAATTCTGGAATGATTTAAAATCCTGATTATTCTGGAGGGAAGTTGATTAAATGTCTACAGATCAACATATGTTCTGACGCTGATGTCAAAGTCCTGACTTTATTTACATTTTTCAACCATTAAAACCTGAAATTAATTTTAAAGAAAAATCTGTTGGACATTGTCCATGTCCTTCCTTCCTTCCTCGCCTCGTCTTCCTCCACGACTGAAAGTCTTATTAGAAGGAAACGGGTTTGAATCCTGACTAAAGGAGACACAGCAGAAAAAATCTGTGTGTGTGTGTGATTGTGTGTGTGTGTGTGTGTGTGTGTGTGTGTGTGTGTGTGTGTGTGTGTGTGTGTGCTGACGCTGATGTCAAAGTCCTGACTTTATTTACATTTTTCAACCATTAAAACCTGAAATTAATTTTAAAGAAAAATCTGTTGGACATTGTCCATGTCCTTCCTTCCTTCCTCGCCTCGTCTTCCTCCACGACTGAAAGTCTTATTAGAAGGAAACAGGTTTGAATCCTGACTAAAGGAGACACAGCAGAAAAAATCTGTGTGTGTGTGTGTGTGTGTGTGTGTGTGTGTGTGTGTGTGTGTGTGTGTGTGTGTGTGTGTGTGTGTGTGTGTGTGTGTGTGTGTGTGTGTGTGTGTGTGTGATTGTGTGTGTGTGTGTGTGAGGACCACAGCTGTGAGTTTTATTGTTGAGCCGACGTTTCCTTTTCCAGCTGATAATTCTGGGTTTGCTGCAGGATTTAAATATATTCCTGTGTGGGACAAGTAGAACCTTTGGCCTGTTTTTACACGCGGTTCTGTTCAGTTGGGACTGAACAAGAAAAACACCAGAACCACCAGGGGTTGAGGTCGGAGGGCCTTCGGTTTGGACCTCGGCCTCCGCTGGATAATGGAGACTCTGACAGACGACGGCCGTGAGCAGGAGGAAAGTCTCTGTCAACATGTCCCCGTCAACATGTCCCCGTCAACATGTCCCAGTCTGCACTGGAGGATCGGACTCTGAACCAATCAAATTCCTAGATGTCCCTTAGACTCTCAGTGACAGGACTGGATTTTTAAAGATGAAGGTGAAGGAAGATTCAGCTGCAGATCTCTGGACCTACGTCCATCTGTCTGTCTGTCTTTGTCCATTTATCTGGGGCAGGGTCAGAGCAGGGATCTCCAGCTTCTCTCTTCCTCAACTCTTCCTCCATATCATCTGGTTTGATACCAGGTCGGGCTCCAGTGAGTCCTGACTCGTCCTCTGGGTGTCCTCCTGGTGGGACAGGTCCCCAGCATTTTCCGATGAAAAATGACTCTGAGATACCGCAACTCCTCTCTCTGAGGCAGGGTCTCCTCCCCGACCTGGAGTCCAGAACCATGGACTTGGACTTCGAGGTTCTAATCCTCATTCTATCGGCTTCACACTTGGAGCTACAAATGTCCTCAGTGCAGGTCCTGCTTCATAGAAGTCCACTTACCCACTTACTAGCAGTGATGTCCACCAACCTCCTCGATGATGTTCCTCGTAACTGTCCAAACAGAGAACTTTTTGTCTTCTTCTGGTCCCGTGTCCATCTGCTATGATGTTAATCTGTCCCTTCCACAAAAGTCCTGTCCATTTTATTGAGCATGTTGTAGCATCTTCACCTCTGAGTGGAGGCTGAGACGTGAAGGTCTCCCCAGAGTGAGTGACGTCTGTTACCAGTTTCAGAAAGAACGAGGAGAATGAAAATCTCTGATCAACTTGATTCTGTGAATCTACGGTTCAACAGTGTCCACACTGAGACACTGAGACACTGAGACACTGAAACACTGAGACACTGAGACACTGAGACACTGAGACACTGAGACACTGAGACTCTCACCTGTTATTAGGTTCAGTTTTAACCTTAACTTCTGCCAAACCTTGGATCAATGACATGGACTCACTCTGTTCTGTGTAATTAACTGGTTGCCAACGGCAACACATGTTCACACTGAAGCCTTTACCAAGGAGATCACAGAGGGAATGAACGTGAAGAGTGGACGGTTGACTCTCCTCCATCATCAATCAAATCAGCAACAGTTGTTGTTCAGGTTGACTGGTCTGTCAGTAATAACTAGTCTGTATTTGTCTGTAAACCCAGTCCTGCCAAGAACTGTTTCTCATCGTCACGGTTAAGACACGTGTTGCCAGGTAACAGATTTCCAACAACACAATCTGTCTCCACTTCAACCCTGAAGATGTTCTCCTGCTTCATGGTGTTTCCAGAACAAAGTTCTGCCAAATGGTTTTCACCCAAACCAGGACAGTTGACCCGTCGCAATTAACACAATCCTCGAGCGAATTTACGACTGGCCACCAGGGGGCCTCTCTCCATCTTGGACACACGACACATTTTCATTCTGAGCAGGAATCACATGATCAGATCTTTTCATCCAACTGTCCTCATGTTTGTTCATCATAACGATCAACTACCTCCAAACTCTGGAGCCGAAGAACCAACCAGAGGTGGACCTCGAGGGTTTGATTGACAGCTGATTGATTGACACCACCCGATTCTTGCCACTATGCAGCGCTAGTTAGTACACAGTGTGACAGGACAACACTGAGGTCAGAGGAATTCTTCTGCTATAGATAATGGTCAGAATGGTGAAAACTACATAAAGGTGAATAAATAGTCAGAAACACATCTTGGCTGAGGAAGGGGCGGGGTCGTGAGAGAGGCGGGGCCGTGGAGAAGACAAGGAACACCCACAGGCAGAAGGTGTTGTTCTGCCAAAGGTTTGGAGAAACTGGAGCTCCGTGACCCTCGGGCGTCAACGTTATCACCAGACGATGTCATTATTTCAGTTTATAAGATGTTTTTCTGACGACTTCCTCATCTTCTCAACCTCCACTCCTCCAAAGGTTTCGTTGTCAAAACTCTTTTCCTTAAACAACAGAAACACTTGACTGCTTTTGTTCCCTTGAGCCAGGCAGCATTTTACAAATCCAGGAGCAGGAATGGACTGAGGTTTGGTGATTAAACCAGAAACCTCAGTGTCACTGGGCCTCGGATGAGACCACACACAGACTGGTACAACCAGAGAACGGTACCAGCGGTCCACCGCTCATGTGTGTGTGTGTGTGAGTGTGTGTGTGTGTGTAGTTTCCAGCTAAAAATGTCTCCAGTAACTGAAAAAAAAGAGTGAGGAGAAGGTGGATGTTTTTTCTTCCACTGGAGAGAACATCTGCTGATGATGATGATGATGATGATGATGATGCCCAGTGTTATATATAGTCAGACATAGGAAACACACACACACACACACACACACCAAAAAAAAGGCTTCATCCCAGAGTTTCTCAAGGACAAGGTGCTCCAAACCCCTGGCTCCCGTCCTTGTGACGACACCAGTTCTTTACATCGACGTCTGCACCGACTCAGAGACAGAAACAAACTGTCCTGCTGTGAAGATGATGATGATGATGATGATGAAGATGACAGTGACGACACACTCCAGATTCTCTGCCTCACTGTCTCTCGTCTCTGCTGGTCGTTAGATGTCCGCTGGAGACGGTCCAGGAGTGGGACCACATCCAGAGGTTGTTCCCCACAGAAACCCAAACTGCAGCCAGATGTTTGCTGCACAGTCGTGTGGACAAAGATGGAAACGTTGTCTTCATTCACCTTAAGGACGAGACACCGGATCAAGACCTGGACGTGGACCTGCAGCCGACCCGACCCAGACTGAGGAATCGAACAGAAGAACCAACACTTTCTGACGTCAACTGACACCAACATAAACAATAATTTGGGTAAACGTCTCAGGACCATGTGACCAACCATGTGATTCCAGCAGACTCACATTTTCATTGGCCACGACTGACATCAGGTCAATGACATCACCGGTGTCATATATCACAGGGTCAAGGTCAAACCAACCTGTCGACGCCTCAGTGATACCAGGGACCAGAGGTTGGTTTGGTTTCCATGGCAACGTTCATGATCCTTCAGTTCTGTTCACGTTCATCTCTCAACACTTCAGCTCCTGAACTAGAACCAAACCACTGACCACCATCTGGACCCGGTCGATGGTTGTGACCAGTGCAGTGTGATTTATAGTCACTTAACCTCCAGTCTGAGCTGCTGTTCTCCATCCGTCCTCCAGGGGCAGCGTGTGTTTAAGTTTAAAAAGCAAACTCAACAGGACGTGAAGCCTGGAGGACATGACTCAGAGATTCTCCACCCGTCTGTGCCACATGTGGGGTCTCCCACTACACCCCCCGGACCCCTAACACCACCCCCACCCCCACCCTCACCCCCCTCTGAGACTGAGCGCGAGTCTATTTTTGGCGTTTGTGGATGTGATTATGTGGTGCGGTTGTTCTATTTTTACTTTCTCTTTTCCACCAGAGTCCTTTCTTCTGCCCCCGCCCCTCAGTGTCCCTCCCCACCCCCCAGCAGCAGATCTACCCTCTTATTTAACAACGACCAATCATCTTCCAATTACAGCCCGGCCCGTGCCTCATCAGAACAGACCCGTGTCAATAAGTGGAGGGGGCGCTCTTTTCATCAGACCAGATCAGTCATCCTCACCCCCAACACCCCGAGACAGATGCTTCTGGTTCTGAGACCAGAAACGGAGATGATAGGGTTGGAGCTGATGGACTTGATGAAGATGAGATTAAAAACGTGGTCTTCAGCCCACAGACTGTTCTACCATATCAGGGTTTGTTCTGTGATCCTGTGGAAACAGATCTCCAGCCTCACACTCTGCCTCCACTCTACCTTTCACAGCATGCAAGCACCAGCGCCCCCTGCAGCTGAAATCTTCACCTCACTGAGTAAAGAGGATGAAGATGATGGAGACGTTGTGTTTCATATTATGTCATAATTAAGTCACATTTTTTTTCAAGAAAGAAAGAAGAGAGAGATATTTGACAAAAGCCTAACCCTGATGGACGTCACTGGTTCAGACCCTCACATGGGTTCATGCAGAGACCCATGTGAGGGTCTCATGGAGGTGGAGGAGGTGTAGGAAGGTCCACGTTGGTCCTTGTTGTTAGGATTAACCCGTCATTTCGATACGTGACGACTAGATCTCCAGGTGCCACGGTTGGTGAACGGTGTCCATGTCCAGACAAGACTGTGAGGAGACACAGTTGGCTTTTGGGCCACAGTCATGGAGTTGGAGAAGGTCGACCCACGTCCAACTGTAGTTTGTATTAACCCTGCGTGAACTGCAGGACTGGAGTCACAGGACAACAAATCAAAACTGGGCCCAGGTTCTCGACCCTCCATTGTGTAGAACCGGTTCTGTTTCCCTTCCAGCCCGGTTCTGTTTTCCAGCTTCAGTCTTTGTAACGTGGTGAAATAATTGGCGTCGTAAACCCCGACATCTTGAATTCATCCGACGTCTCGGCTTCAGAACAACGTTGGCATCAATGAATGTACATTTCTGAATAATTGAATTTCTGCTGGTTTCGCTGCAGTTTTCTGTCACACTGGAGGACGCTACGTAAAACGTCAGGAACGTGTCCCTGTTCTGGGTCCACGCCCCGACTGTTGGACAACAACAGACGCTGCTGACTGACGTGGCTCAAAGGTTGGCACCGGTCGAATCTCAGTTTTTCGCAGGACAGTGAAGGCATCGTTGATCAATTCTTTAGATTCTGACTTTTTCTCACTTACATTTCAAGACATTTTTACACTGAGACGTAGACGGAAGACAAACGTCCTTTTGATCAGAATTGAACTTTTTCCTTTTTTCTACAGACCATTCAATGGTTATTGTTGTTGTGATTTTTGTCCAAGGACAATATTTTGGACAGAGACATGTTGACTGGTTCGTTTTTATTTTTATTAACCTATGAAAAGTCATTGTTTTAAAATTTAAATGAAATATCAAACAGAAAAACTGAGAGAGCAGAAATTCACCGCTGAGAAAAATCAAAAACAGCTGCAGCTCATCAGAGAATCTGCTTTGGAAACAATAAATCCTGACGCTCATTAAAGACAAAGTAAAAGAACACAAATCAAACAAATATAAACGCTCCCCGTCACCAGAAGTCCAATCCCCGGGGCGTGGACCGGCACCGGTCCATGGGTCAAATCGGTACCAGGCGGCAGAGAATGAATGCATGAAGCTCCTGCTGATTGACCCAGGATTCTGACCTCAACCTCCACACTGACCATGACAGAACAGAGATACGGAGGAGAAAACCAGTCACCAACAGGGGGCAGCACTGAAAGACATTTCCTGGTCCATACACATCATTGTTTTCAAGCTCTTGGCAGTTTGTTCCAAACACCGAGCCTCCGCTCAAGAATAAACGGTGAATAAGCGGTTCTTTAATGAGGAGACAAAGTCTTTGAAATGGCTCCACCACTTGGTGAGGAAAGGTACTGCATTAAAAGACGGGGACTCTGCTGATGATACGCAGTGGATTAAGTTGGATTATTAGATTAAGGAAGAACTGGTCCTGATGAGGTTTGAAGAGTTTGGAATCAACATTTGAACCGAGTTGAACGTCCGGATGGAAACAACGTGTTGGTCAGTGAACGCATCACATTTCTACAGAATGATGCATTCAGGCACAACTGGACTTTACATCAGGTTATTGTTTAAGAACATGAGCTGCTGCAGAAACAATGTTGCATTCTTCACTCACACACTCACACACACACACACTCACACACACACTCTGTCCCTCTGACTCCTGGGATTCTCTGTTCTCAGTCAAACAATAATTCCACCTGCGCTGGTGTGTGTGAGTGTGTGAGTGTGTGAGTGTGTGTGTGAGTGTGTGAGTGTGTGTGTGAGTGTGTGTGTGTGATTACAGAGTGCTGATCCAAGAACACAACCACACAATGATGTCCAATTATAGCAGTGAGTCCAAGACAAAAGTACTTCCTGTGTCAGAACGCCGCGTCCACTTCACAGACTCTGTGAGACCGGGACTTGACCTGAGCCAGTGGACCACTACGACCAGGACTGGATCACAGGAGATTCTGGATCCTAGCAGGACCTCAGAGCCGGTGATCATCCCAACACAAAGATGGTGGTTCCATAGTGCAGCAGTGAGCAGATAGTCCAACGTTCAAATCCCAAAGGAACCACAAACTCAACAATGTCAATCTGTCTTTGTCTTTGGACAAAAAAGAAACCGTTGATACAAACATTTCAGTTGTATGGTCTGGACTTCTTCTACTTCTTCTTCTTCTTGGAGTTTAAAGACCTGTCCTTCCTCCACTGAGGAACTTGATCAGTTCCTGGTTGAAGTTCTAGTTCTACTCCTCTGGACCACTGTCCAGAGGCGTCTGTAAACGTCTAAGGAACCACTCCGATAATCAACTCCTACAGGTGGCGCTCTGTGATCCATTAGTCAGACTAGATGTTTACACCTCGATGAATCAACAGCTCAGCACAAAAGTTCAGTATTAACATCTGAGAGTTGCAGGTGTCACCACCGGGCCCCGAGCCACACTTTGAAAATCAATGAGAACCATAGCCACCTCTGGTTTCAGCCTTATTAAGGCCGACATGTGCGCTGCCCCCCCCTGGTCATCATTTAAACCAACCTGACGGCACAGGAGTGAAGTGATGTGAGTGACTGTGACAGTGGAACGACGGACGGTGCCAAACAGGTGGTTTGAGGATTTGGGAAAGTTCCTGGAATTCTTTGTCAACAATATTTCTGGACCAAAGTCAAAGAAACGAGACTGGATCTGGATCAGAATCTTCTGCTCGCACAGACGTCAACATCATCAGAACTGATCTGTACGTCGGCCCAGTTGACACGGCCACTAGAGGGCAGACTGTATGCTCTTTCTCAACCAGTGACTGTGACTTATGAGTCATTCAACTGGGCCGTGTCTGGACCTGGACAGTTGTCCGTCCATCACTGCACATACATTCACACTACTGTATTTTACAGACTATGAAATTTCATGTTTGTTATTTTTACACTGGGAGCCACTAGGGGGCACTGGTGTGGCTTATAGTCTGGAGCGACTTATAACCTGAAAGACTCAGAAATCCTGGATTTTAGGGAAGAAGCTGGAGAACAGAGAACGTTAGAGTCGAGGGTCAGTTATAAACCTTTTAAACAGTTTTCTATGTGAATTCAGGCGAAGAGTTAGTGATGGTACCAACTGGTACTCCCTGGTACTGGTATCACTCCTACAGGGCCACACACACACACACACGACCCAATCACGACCAGATGGGGGCGTCGCTGTTGTCCATTCCTAAGAATTTATCAGGAAAAGTCCAAGTAGAAGTTTTTTTTTTTAGTTTCTCCCTGATGTTGACGCTTCATTTACAGCGAGAAATCAATGACACGTGGATTTGAACCAACAACCAGACGGTGTCGGACGTGCGTTCGCCACAGACCTGGGAACAGTTTCAGCCAAAAATACACCGTTCAGGACAAACGGACCAAGAAGGAAGATCTGAACATCTGCCAGTGGTTGGTGTTCGTGGCTCTGAGCTGCTGAAAAAACACAAACTAAGATTTCTCTAATGATAACAATAACACACACATGGCTTTTGTTATGGAAACACGGCTGTGTGTGTGTGTGTGTGTGTGTGTGTGTGGGAGGGAGTGTGTGTGTGTGTGTGTGCGTGTGTGTGTGTTTCATGCTGTAGCGCTGAAACCCTCGGCTCCGTGAGCTCCATGGATCTGGATTTCATTTGCCTTAAATAAGATCTGCTTTAAGAGCAGTTAGAGCCAGAGCTCTGGGCTGGGGGGCGGGGGGCAGTGGGGGCGGGTGGGTAATTGAGGAGGGGCAGAACTTTCTAGTAAAATCTGCTGCCATATCTACAACGTCAGTTTATAGAAATGAGCTGCCAGACACACACACATACTCAGGCTGCCACACTTACTGGGACCTCTCCCAGTGCTACAGTAACAGTAACTGTAACTGTAACTGTAACTGTGACTGTAACAGTAACAGTAACAGTAACAGTAACTGTAACAGTGACTGTAACAGTAACTGTAACAGTAACGGTAACAGTAACGGTAACGGTAACAGTAACTGTAACAGTAACAGTAACAGTAACAGTGACTGTAACAGTAACTGTAACAGTAACTGTAACAGTGACTGTGATTCGGTCACAATCAGGAGCTGAACTGGAACCAAATCTAATTTATAAACGTTTATGACGTCCCATAGTTTGGATTCACTGGAGAAGAAGAAAAAAATCACTTCCTGGTTCCTGGTCTGAGAAGAAGTTCCTTCAGTAGGAAATGTTTAAAAAACCAAAGCAGAGACATTGACTTCCTGGTTCCTGGTCCCAGGACCAGACTGAGAAGAAGTTCCTTCAGTAGGAAACGTTTAAAGAACCAAAGCAGAGACATTTGTCCAATAAAAAAATACCAGAAGTTTCATGAACTTTCATCTCCATCTCCAGGTTCTAATAAACAGGTAAACAACTGAGCCCAGGAGTCGGAGTCAAAGTTTCCGTCCGTCAGCGGTTCTACGTTCTCCACAGAAGAACATCTACCTGCTGAGCACCGGTCTGGGCCGCAGCCCACTGCTCCACAGCAGCCAGTGAGGTCGGAGCTAATTGTAGCGTAGCCGTGTGCCAGACCAGACAGTCAACGCAGCCTGTTGCCCCTCCCCCCCGTCCCGTGACCATCAAACAGCACCGCTGGTTTCCTACAAGGCTTTGGAGCAGAGGGACATGAAAGGAGCAGAGGAAGACAGCGAGGTCCCGGACTTGTCCTCTGGATGTGGTAATGGACGAGTCGGGCTGGAGCTGCTGGTAATTGTTGGCTTGTTGTTTAAAGAGGGGTCCTTCAAGTGAAAAACCTCATGGGAGGTCTTTAATTTACCAACCAACCAAAGACGCCCCCTCCCCCCCCCCCCCCCCCCCCCCCCCCCCCCCCCCGCTCCAACTCAGGACCATTACTTTGTGTGTGTGTGTGTTCTGCACACGTACGCAAACACACACACACACGTGGGGAGTGCGTGAGTGCAGTTCCGCGTTCTGTCAATGGTTTTATGACCTCTGCTGACTCGTCAATCTTCCCGACTCGCCGTTGTCTCCCCAACACTTTCCTCTGAGCAGAAACTGAGCCAGATGTTCAGCAGAGGAGGAAAAAAAACCTTCAGAGGTGAAACCACAGGTTTATTAAAGTGGCGTCACCGTGTTACACCACACACACACACACACACACACACACACACTCAGACTGTAATCATCTGCCATGTGCCATCAGAGAGCTGGCCGCTCGCCCACTTCACCACATCCAAAGCCGACGGAAACGTGTCGATAAGAAAGATTAACGATAAGGGTTCATTATTCTGATACAGGAAACAGAACCTTTCTAACGTTTCTAATTGATTTATTTGACTGAGATGAAATGGATTTGTATCAAACAGAAAAGACACACGATTGGCTGAGATTGTTGACTTAAATCTTTTTTTTTTCACTCATCAAGGTCATGATCAACGTTAAAGAGTTTCACTAAATTTAACTGTTAAAAACTCTTTTTGTCTTTCTTCAATTCCTGTCAGTTTGTCCATGTTGTGTTCAATTAAACACAACCCAGCTGTCGGTCAAGGCAAACTTTATTCACTTATTTTGTGTCATTGTTCGAGATAAAATTGTCCTCATTGATAAAGTCGTCAACATACGACTTTATCACTACATGTTTTGTATGTGTTCATCATATTTCATGTTGTTTCCACCAAACAACAGACCAAAAACACAGAGATACTCACAGGAATTGAAGAAAGACAAAAATCTAACTTACCAGGTTTTCTCTTTCTTAGTTTATATAATCTAATCTAAATAAAAAACGTTTTTTGAACAAGCCCGGCTTCACTCCAGGACGAGTTATAGAGATTTTTATCGACTACGACTGCAAATCATTTGAAACTTCATTTTCCTCAGATAAACCTCTCAGTGTTGTGCAGTTTTTTAACTGATGAGTGTCATGTGATCGTGATGTCACCGCAGCACAGCTGCAGAGGCCGACGATCTGACGGACCTGAAGTTGGGTCCAGTTTTAATGTTCGTTCTGACTGCGGTGAATTACGGTTGTTTTTGTTCACTGACTGTGAGAACGATGAGGAGCCTCGACCTCGGAGCCGTTCCTTAGAAACACATTTCAGAACCACACAGGTTAAACACGAGCCAACTGATCCTGATCCTGATCCTGATACACTTCCAGTTCAACACTCAACCAGTGACAAAGCTGAAGTCCTCTGGGAGACCATGTGCGTCCCCCTCCGCATACCACCCCCCCAAAAAACCTCGCTCCAAAATGTAGCTGCTCCGTCCCACCTCTGGGTGGCCGCCAGCCCACAGACGAGGAATGATTTAGGAATTCTTGCACTCAAGAAGGGGAATTCTGCTGGAGCTGATAGGGACAAATGGTCCAGGATTTTAAACGGTCTCTCCGGGTCTCGAGCTGCACCGTCTTCTTGATAAGAGCCAGTAGAGCGAGCAGTGTGCACGTCTGCTCAAAGACTTAAAGGTCTGTAATGGACTGTGAGTGGAGTTCCTGCTGCCAGGTCTTGGTGGTCAAGTCTCCCAGCTGGTTAATTCAGGTCCTGGTCCTTGGTGTCAAAAAGACCTGATGGTTTAGTCTCAGTGGTGTCATGTTATTCACGTCCACTGTCAGACGTCTTTCTACTGCTGATGCAACAAGTCAAGACCATCAGCAAAAGACGGAAAAGTACCAAGCATTCGTACTAACAGGTTATTTCCAAGGACGTCCAACATCAACTATTGTCAATATTGTCCAATGCTTGATTTACCATTCCAATATAAACTCATTGTAGCCTCGTAAGATCGATCTATCGATCTGTACAAACCAAGGTATGAGTATGAGATTATTTTGATGAGCTGCGATGCTGCCATCTAGTGACTTACACTTTAATATACAGTTGCTTGGCTCAAAAAACAAATTGTGCCAAAGCCAGGCACGTGTTACCGGGTTTACTGTATCAGAGGAAAAAAACGATAATGATCATTTCAGATAAAGATGCTAATCTCAAGCTGACGAGAGAATCACATGACGAAGTGTTTGTGGTTTGGACGTAAACGATCCACCTCTGGTGCAGGTGCTGCACAGATGGAGGGAAGGAGCTGAGGTTTGGGAACGTCGCTGATCAACTTCCAACAAGAATGAAGAGAATGAGCATTGAAATCTAAGCAACACTGACGGAGCTGCGGTGACGGGACTTGGCGTTCTGTCCACGTCTTAACTAATCAAGATGCCACGTGTGAAAAACAACCTCGGCTGGATGTTGATTTCTTCACCGCAGCTAAAGAAACTTTGTTGACTCCAAACCCGCTGATAATTCATTTTAATAAACGTTCCAACCACTAAAATGTTTCCAAACGACACCAGCCTAGAAAAACTGTGAAACATTTTAACAACTCTGGATGAAGAAAGAATCACAAACACAAACCCGTAGACGACAGCCAATCAGTGACCAGACCAAGGTTTCACTTCGCTCTTAAAATGACACGAACAAAAGTCACGGAGACTCCAGGGATTCAGGTGTTTAACATCAATGTTATTAAAAAAAGTTTATCAAATCCTTCAACCAATATTTCAATATATTATTTTCATCTCTGAACCCATTTGTTATTATCACAATTTCTTTATTCAAAATTTATCTTGTTCTTATTTTGGAGCCAATCTTTTATCCTATCACCTCCTAATTAACTCATCTACTTTAATTTTTGATTTTCTTGTCTGTTTCTTTATTGTCCACCTCACTTCAGTAAAAAGCTTAAATATCTTTTTAGCTGCTCAGAATAGAAGCCGTGAAGATTCACTGACAAACTGTCACATCTACAGGAGAATGTGTTACAACAATTATATTAATTATATATCAAACTAAATATTTCCTTTGTCTACGAGAGTTTGAAAAACCGCCGAGGAAAATAAATCTCCACGGAGGAAGCGACAAACAAACGACAGTTATTCTAAAAAGTTTTCCTCTGAACCAGGAGAAGGAAACAACGCGGCCGTAATGACACAGAGAGACCACAAGGTCAAAGTGTCGCAGCCGTAAACACTTCTGTTCTGTGATTACGCTGCTTTGAGCCACAGTCAAAGATGGGGGCGGGGGCCTTGAATGGAGACATCGGGCTGAAGAAGAATGGACCGGAGCGAGTGGGACACAATGAGACATCAACAGAAAACCACACCGAGACCGAGACAGATGGTGGAGCAGGACTGACAGTGAGGAAGAGCAGGAAGAAGAAGCGTCCCCTAAATCTTTGGTGGAGATGAAAGCTGGACCCGATGGTTCAGGAAGTTCCAGCGGTGCAGAGATGTGACACTGAATAAATGTCCTCCCACAGAACAAGTCACATGATATTTTTATCTCTTCCATATGGAGGCGGATGATTTTCAGCTCTGGGAAATTAGGGCCTTTAACACGACAGGAATATTTATCTACAGGGACCAGAAGAAAGTTCTCGTCTCTGGTCAAGTTTCTTTAACTGCCGTGTTTGGACTTGTCTCCGCGCTCAGATAAATCTGACGCTGCTTTCTGTCTTCATGATGACTTGGTGGCTTCAAAGAGAACCCAGAACTTTTGTGTCTCTCTGTCTCTCTCTTAAATCAGTTTTTAATGATGCTGTTCAGGCGGAACCGACAACCTGCTAAACCGTGGAACCAAAGGAGAACCTCAGTGTGAGAACATCTACAAACACCTCTGAAGGTTGAATTATTTATTGTCTGTTTTTCTGTGATGGCAGTGAACCATCAACCATGTCTGACCTGTCTCACTGTCTGACCTGTCTCACTGCTGCACTGACTTCCAGCTTCAGTGAAGGTTGAAGCAGCAGCTCGATGGAGCTGAAGCTTCAACAGTGTTGGTTTCACTACAGAAGGAATGAGAAGAACATGACCTGAGGTCAACATCAGGTTCAGACAGTTGGTTGTGGCCTTGACCAGGATTCAGTCAGTGACTCATCAACACAAGGTCAGTGAAGTGACCAGTGACCAGTGACCAGAGAGAAACTGCAGCTTCACACAGATTCATCTGTAGTCACTGAACTGACTCACAATTTAGTCGCTGGGCACAAAAAGACAAAGTGAAGGAAAAAGTCAACAGTTATTGACTGCTGAGACAGACAGACACAGACACACAGTTGGACAGGAAGACCATTGACGATATAGACAGACAGTCAGACAGGATAGATAGACTGAGAGACAGACAGATGAAGAGCAGGGAGGTGGTGTGTGACCTCTCATCTGTCAGCACTAAAACACACACACACACACACTTTAACACTTAACTTTAACTCAGCTCAGCTGTTCATCATCAGTGACGGTTGTGGGTTTGATTTTCACCACTATGTAATTAAGACAGTAAATATAGAAAAACAAAAACATTTGTCCACCATATCAGCGATGATGGTGAACACTCACTCACACAGACACCGTCCTCCCTTCATGTCTGTCTGTCTCTCGGGGGTCTCACCTCAGGCCACATTACAGCCCCTGGTCCCCACTCATCTCTCAGTAATAGCAGGCCTGGCAGCAGCTAATGACAGCATCTCTAATGATGCCTTCACTGAACCAAGGCCACCAGGCTATTTTTGGAAGCGCTGCGGCTTCTCGTGCCACCCACCCAAACCCCCCCGGCCCCCGCCCCACCACACCACCGCGCTGGTCTCTGTCTTTACAAGGTGCCATTAGCTGAGGTCGCGGCCGTGAGGTGAGCGCGACCACGTCAGAGGAGGATCCGACCTCGCCATAACAACGTCCTGCGCGTCCTAATTGAAGGCAGCGTCTTCAACTTCTCCACCAAAGAGATGGAGGTCTGCGGTTCGACTCCCAACAACTGACTCAGAAGTTTATTCTTAGGCTCATTGTCAGAAGAACCCGGGGCAGATGATGACAGAGCGTTCCACCAGACTGAGGAACAAATGTGACTCCATCACTTCAGCTTCACATCATTGTTTCCCCTTCAGGACAAAATGGAATCTGACTCCACTTCCTGAAGTTCAGATGGAAGAAGAAAAGATAATTGTGTCCGAGCGGGGGATGGACAGGAAGTCTAGTCAGATGTTCAACTGTTGGTTCTTGAAGATGCAGTAACACTTCTGAGTGCAAATATACTGAAATATATTAAATATAAACTGAGGCTCTGGAGATGAGACAGGAGTCCACAAGTTCAATTCAAGCAACCTACCATCAACGCCAGAGAACTGGTCAGGTCTGGAGAATCTTCTTCTCATCACTTCACTCTTCCTTCACACATTCCCATGTGTTTCCTCTCCTTTTCTCACAACTTCGTTGCTGTTGTTATCGTTGGTTTGTTAGAAATTTACCAGCGGACAAAACCAAACCTGGACTCATTGGTTGGACTTTCCCTGTTTCTCTGCTCACAGCTGATCCCTCTATGTTCTTGAAGCTCAGGTGAAAAAGTTCTCATCTGTCAGTTCTGTTTCTCTTCCTCCTCATATGTTTTGACTGTTGATGTTGAAAAAACGACTCAGCGTAAAAATAAAATTGCATTTATTAGTTTGAACTCTCCGTCTTCACAGTTTCCTGTTCAGGAACTTCACTCTGAGAAATCTGAGAAGACACTGTGACGTCAACGACAAGGGCCGGACTCGGACCACGGGTTGACCACTGTGATGGATGAAGACCACGGGTCCTGGAAGCCCACAGTTGTTTCTGTTTCACTCCAATCCTCTGACTCCATCACCTTTTCTCCTCTTCACGTTCACGTCAGAGAAACTACAATGATGGAATCAGCAACATGTGACCACTGAGGGGTCAGAGGTCCAAGGTGTTTCCCATCAGGCAGTGTCAGGTTTAACAACTGTGTAACTTTTAATTGTATTGGACTTTTCCATCACTGCTAAACTCACAACTCTGTAAACAACAAAAATCAATCTTGACCAAAAATATATTGAATATATATGAAAATCCAAGGTTTAACATCAGCTGTAGGTTTGTCTTCTAAACAGGAATAGTCTGTAACTTCACAGAGAACAGTCAGGGGGCAGTTCTAATAGATTATAATCCTCAATAATCCTCCAAAACATAAAAAAAATCACCAAACCGACTGTAAACAGTTTTTAAAAACAGATTTTTTCATTTATTTCTAAAAAGACCAGACACTCTTAAAGGTTAGGAAATGGTTGACCACAGAAGAAGTTGTCCACGGGCCACGACTGAGCCCAGAGCCATAGTTTGAACACATGACAGTAGGTGATGGTTGTGATGTTGATCTGGACACAGACTGGTCTGTTCCTGGTCCGTGTTTTCACTCACTGACTCGTCACTCTGCTCAGCTTCCATCCCTTTTACAATAGCGCCCCCACGAGGCCACAGGTTACTGGTCCGTTACTAATGATAGGAAACAAACCCTCTGACCTGAAGAACCTGACGTGGTTAATCGTAGACATTGATGATAAACAGTCGAAGTCGAAGGTGGAGGAAAAACAAACCAATGAAGTTGTGTTTATTGTTGAGTTCATGATATTTGTTGCAGATGTTCACGTCAGAACCAGGATATTTTCTAACTACAACTAAAGGAAGAACCTGCAGAAAAGTATCGGGACAAACGACAGTGAAATGTCCACACAGAAAAATTCACTTTGACCTCAGATTCTCAAGATTCTTTTTTGCTTAAATCGAAACTGACGAAGGAATGAAAACAGTAAAAATCCTAAAGTAGAACACGGTTCATGGTGACATCAAACATTGATCATAAACAGAAGATCAGAAGATCAGAAGTCTGAGACCTGGTGAAAATACAGGGATGTGTGTGTGTGTGTGTGTGTGTGTGTGTTTCACGTTGACATTTCATAGAGAAACCAAAGTCAGAGTGAGTTTGTCTTCTGACTGTAGTTGAAGTGGGTGTAGTTTTCAGTCCACAGTTCAGTTCAGTTCTAAGCCCAGATGAAAAGGCTCACCTCGTCTTCGCTGACCTTTCTGTCATCAACGAGAAAAACAAGAAGTCCAGGTCAGAGGACACATCCTTGTGGAGGAGTGAGGTCACTTGTTTGATGACATCACTCAGCGGGCGGAGCGTCCTGTGGTTCTCGATTTACTGCATCAAGAAAACACTGGCTTTAGGTTCTGTAATCATATTTATCTCCAGGGTTAGATTTTCAAATGTCTGATGTATGGAAGGTGATGAGTCTTAATGGAAAATAAGGAATTAAAGATAAAATCTAAAAAATAAATCTTGTCCTAATAATATCCTAATACAAGTGTTTAACAAACATCTACGACATATTGTGCGACAGTGCGATACTACAGTATAGTCACAGTGACAGTGACAGTACAGCCAGTCTGGGAAAATCCTGGGAAAATCCTCAAAGCAGAAGAGTTAGTTTTTATATTATTTACACTTTGTTCCAGCCTTTCAACAACGTT